>JANJGN010004858.1:0-29360 GCA_026770705.1 Isurus oxyrinchus
CCGCTGCACTCTGCTCAAGGCGCCATATAAATGCAGGACCTTGCTGAATCTTCTCCTGTTTCTGGCTGCGATCTGCTGCAGTGCCAACGATACCCGAGGTTTAACAAGTTCCCCTCCCAGCCACTCACCATCCTGACTTGGGAATATATCGGCCGTCCCTTCACTGTCGCTGGGTCAAAATCCTGGAACTCCCTCCCTTACAGCACCATGGGTGTACCTACACCACACGGGACAAAATCCTGGAACTCCCTCCCTTACAGCACCATGGGTGTACCTACACCACACGGACAAAATCCTGGAACTCCCTCCCTAACAGCACCGTGGGTGTACCTACACCACACGGACAAAATCCTGGAACTCCCTCCCTAACAGCACTGTGGGTGTACCTACACCACACGGACAAAATCCTGGAACTCCCTCCCTAACAGCACTGTGGGTGTACCTACATCACACGGACAAAATCCTGGAACTCCCTCCCTAACAGCACTGTGGGTGTACCTACACCACACGGACAAAATCCTGGAACTCCCTCCCTAACAGTGCCGTGGGTGTACCTACACCACACAGTCAAAATCCTGGAACTCACTCCCAAACAGCGCTGTGGGTGTACCTACACCACACGGACAAAATCCTGGAACTCCCTCCCTAACAGTGCCGTGGGTGTACCTACACCACACAGTCAAAATCCTGGAACTCACTCCCTAACAGCGTCGTGGGTGTACCTACACCACACGGACAAAATCCTGGAACTCCCTCCCTAACAGCACTGTGGGTGTACCTACACCGCACAGACAAAATCCTGGAACTCCCTCCCTAACAGCACCGTGGGTGTACTTGCACCACACGGACAAAATCCTGGAACTCACTCCCTAACAGCGCCGTGGGTGTACCTACACCACACGGACAAAATCCTGGAACTCCTTCCCTAACAGCGCCGTGGGTGTACCTACACCACAAGGGATAAAATCCTGGAACTCCCTCCCTAACAGCACCGTGGGTGTACCTACACCACAGGGACAAAATCCTGGAACTCCCTCCCTAACAGCGCCGTGGGTGTACCTACACCACACAGGGACTGCAGCGGCTCAGGAAGGCAGCTCACCCCCCACCTTCTCAAGGGGGCAACTAGGGATGGGCAATAAATGCTGGGCCCAGCCAGCGACACCTACATCCATGAAAGAATAAAAACAGCTATGGATCTGTGCACCCTAGTCAGTAAAGTTAGATGAGAATTCGAGATGATCATCAGAGCACCTCTTAAAGGATAGATAATGCAGAGTACAGGATCAGGACTACTTTACACGTACTGGGAAACTCTACAAGCAACAGCTTTGTACCTCGTCTGGGTCCAGTACAGACGTTTCATACACCAAGCCCTTCATTCCTCGCATCCCACCGTACACCTGAAGGGGGTAATAACAAAAAATAAACATGAACAAATCAGCACACGGTTACAATCTTCAAAACTGAATTCAACTGGGCAAAGGCGTGGTCATTCAGCCATTGGAGGCTGTGCCTGCCATTCAAACGATGACAGCTGATCAGGAAGAGGACAGAGACAGGCGGATTATCAGGAACTACGCCTGACGCTGGTGTGTATAATAATGTAGCATTCTTAATAGTGAACTTAGAGCTTAGGGGCTGATTTCCCCCAGTCAGTTACGAGACTGCCTCCTGCATGTTCCACCCACCCCACCCCACTCGCACGCCCACCCCTCACACCCAGCCCACCCCTCACACCCAGCCCACCCCTCACACCCAGCCCACCCCTCACACCCAGCCCACCCCTCACACCCAGCCCACCCCTCACACCCAGCCCACCCCTCACACCCAGCCCACCCCTCACACCCAGCCCACCCCTCACACCCAGCCCACCCCTCACACCCAGCCCACCCCTCACACCCAGCCCACCCCTCACACCCAGCCCACCCCTCACACCCAGCCCACCCCTCACACCCAGCCCACCCCTCACACCCAGCCCACCCCTCACACCCAGCCCACCCCTCACACCCAGCCCACCCCTCACACCCAGCCCACCCCTCACACCCAGCCCACCACTCACACCCAGCCCACCACTCACACCCAGCCCACCACTCACACCCAGCCCACCACTCACACCCAGCCCACCACTCACACCCAGCCCACCACTCACACCCAGCCCACCACTCACACCCAGCCCACCACTCACACCCAGCCCACCACTCACACCCTGCCCACCATACTCAAACACCCCCCCACACGCCCCACTCGCACACCCACACCCCCCCAAACACACACGCCCATCACCCCAAGAAACACACTCTCACCCCCCAACTCCCCCCAGGAACACACACACATACCCAACTCCCCCCAGGAACACACACACACACCCAACTCCCTCCAGGAACACACACATACACCCCCAACTCCCCCCAGGAACACGCACACACCCCCAACTCCCCCCAGGAACACGCACACACACCCAACTCCCCCCAGGAACATGCACACACACCCAACTCCCCCTAGGAATACGCACACACTCCCCAACTCCCCCCAGGAACACACACACACACACACACACCCCCCCAGGAACACACACACACCCCCCCAGGAACACACACACACACCCCCCCAGGAACACACACACACACCCCACCAGGAACACACACACACACCCCCACCAGGAACACACACACACACCCCACCAGGAACACACACACACCCCACCAGGAACACACACACACACCCCACCAGGAACACACACACACACCCCACCAGGAACACACACACACACCCCACCAGGAACACACACACACACCCCACCAGGAACACACACACACACCCCACCAGGAACACACACACACACACCCCACCAGGAACACACACACACACACCCCACCAGGAACACACACACACACACCCCACCAGGAACATACACACACACATCCCACCAGGAACACACACACACACACCCCACCAGGAACACACACACACACACACCCCACCAGGAACACACACACACACACACCCCACCAGGAACACACACACACACACCCCACCAGGAACACACACACACACACCCCACCAGGAACACACACACACACACACACACCCCCCACCAGGAACACACACACACACACACCCCCCACCAGGAACACACACACACACCCCACCAGGAACACACACACACACACACACACCCACCCCCCACCAGGAACACACACACACACACACACCCACCCCCCACCAGGAACACACACACACACACACACCCCACCAGGAACACACACACACACACACCCCACCAGGAACACACACACACACACACCCCACCAGGAACACACACACACACACACCCCACCAGGAACGAACACACACACACACCCCACCAGGAACACACACACACACCCCACCAGGAACACACACACACACCCCACCAGGAACACACACACACACCCCACCAGGAACACACACACACACCCCACCAGGAACACACACACACACACACACCCCCCACCAGGAACACACACACACACACACACCCCCACCAGGAACACACACACACACACACACCCCACCAGGAACACACACACACACACACCCCACCAGGAACACACACACACACCCCACCAGGAACACACACACACACACCCCACCAGGAACACACACACACACACCCCACCAGGAACACACACACACACACCCCACCAGGAACACACACACACACACACACCCCACCAGGAACACACACACACACACACACCCCACCAGGAACACACACACACACACCCCACCAGGAACACACACACACACACACACCCCCCACCAGGAACACACACACACACACACACACCCCACCAGGAACACACACACACACACACCCCACCAGGAACACACACACACACACACCCCACCAGGAACACACACACACACACACCCCACCAGGAACACACACACACACCCCACCAGGAACACACACACACACCCCACCAGGAACACACACACACACACACACCCACCAGGAACACACACACACACACACACACCCCACCAGGAACACACACACACACACACCCCACCAGGAACACACACACACACACTCCCCACCAGGAACACACACACACACACACCCCACCAGGAACACACACACACACCCCACCAGGAACACACACACACACCCCACCAGGAACACACACACACACCCCACCAGGAACACACACACACACCCCACCAGGAACACACACACACACACCCCACCAGGAACACACACACACACACCCCACCAGGAACACACACCCCACCAGGAACACACACCCCACCAGGAACACACACCCCACCAGGAACACACACCCCACCAGGAACACACACCCCACCAGGAACACACACATACACCCAACTCCCCCTAGGAACACACACATACACCCAATTCCCCCTAGGAACACACTCACACAACCAACTCCCCCCAGGAACACACTCACACACCCAACTCCTCCCAGGAACACACACACCACCCCCCCACCCCCCAGGAACACACACACACACACCCAACTCCCCCCAGGAACACACACACACACCCAACTCCCCCCAGGAACACACACACACACCCAACTCCCCCCAGGAACACACACACCACCCCCCCCCACCCCCCAGGAACACACACTCACACCCAACTCCCCCCAGGAACACACACTCACACACCCAACTCCCCCCAGGAACACACTCACACACCCAACTCCCCCCAGGAACACACTCACACACCCCCCAACTCCCCCCAGGAACACACACACACACCCCCCAACTCCCCCCAGGAACACACACACATACCCAACTCCCCCCAGGAACACACACACATACCCAACTCCCCCCAGGAACACACACACACACCCCAACTCCCCCCAGGAACACACACACACCCCGCAACTCCCCCCAGGAACACACACACACACCCCCCAACTCCCCCCAGGAACACACACACACACCCAACTCCCCCCAGGAACACACACACACACCCAACTCCCCCCAGGAACACACACACACACCCAACTCCCCCCAGGAACACACACACACACCCAACTCCCCCCAGGAACACACACACACACCCAACTCCCCCCAGGAACACACACACACACCCAACTCCCCCCAGGAACACACACACACACCCAACTCCCCCCAGGAACACACACACACACCCAACTCCCCCCAGGAACACACACACACACCCAACTCCCCCCAGGAACACACACACACCCAACTCCCCCCAGGAACACACACACACCCAACTCCCCCCAGGAACACACACACACCCCCCAACTCCCCCCCAGGAACACACACACACCCAACTCCCCCCAGGAACACACACACCCCCCAACTCCCCCCAGGAACACACACACACACACCCAACTCCCCCCAGGAACACACACACACCCCAACTCCCCCCAGGAACACACACACACACCCCCCAACTCCCCCCAGGAACACACACACACCCCGCAACTCCCCCCAGGAACACACACACACCCCGCAACTCCCCCCAGGAACACACACACACACACACCCAACTCCCCCCAGGAACACACACACACACCCAACTCCCCCCAGGAACACACACACACACCCCCCAACTCCCCCCAGGAACACACACACACACCCAACTCCCCCCAGGAACACACACACCCCCAACTCCCCCCAGGAACACACACACCCCCAACTCCCCCCAGGAACACACACACACACCCAACTCCCCCCAGGAACACACACACACCCCAACTCCCCCCAGGAACACACACACACACCCCCCAATTCCCCCAGGAACACACACACACCCCGCAACTCCCCCCAGGAACACACACACACACACCCAACTCCCCCCAGGAACACACACACACACCAACTCCCCCCAGGAACACACACACACACCCCCCAACTCCCCCCAGGAACACACACACACACCCAACTCCCCCCAGGAACACACACACACACCCAACTCCCCCCAGGAACACACACACACACCCCCCAACTCCCCCCAGGAACACACACACACACCCCCCAACTCCCCCCAGGAACACACACACACACCCCGCAACTCCCCCCAGGAACACACACACACACCCCGCAACTCCCCCCAGGAACACACACACACACCCCCCAACTCCCCCCAGGAACACACACACACACACCCCTTCAACTCCCCTCAGGAACACACACACACCCAACTCCCCCCAGGAACACACACACACCCCGCAACTCCCCCCAGGAACACACACACACACCCCCCAACTCCCCCCAGGAACACACACACACCCCAACTCCCCCCCAGGAACACACACACACACCCAACTCCCCCCAGGAACACACCCACACACCCAACTCCCCCCAGGAACACACACACACACCCCCCAACTCCCCCCAGGAACACACACACACACCCCTTCAACTCCCCTCAGGAACACACACACACCCAACTCCCCCCAGGAACACACACACACACCCCTTCAACTCCCCTCAGGAACACACACACCCACTCCCCAACTCCCCTCAGGAACACACACACACACCCCACAACTCCCCCCAGGAACACACACACACACCCCCCAACTCCCCTCCAGGAACACACGCACACTCAACAACACACACACACCACCCCAACTCCCCCGCAGGAACACACACACAATCCCCACCCCCCCAGGTACACGCATACTCACACACATACATCATCCCAATTTGGGAATATATCGGCCGTTCCTTCACTGTCAATGGGTTAAAATCCTGGAACTCCCTCCCTAACAGCACCGTGGGTGTACCTACACCACACGGGGACTGCAGCGGCTCACCACCCATCTTCTCAAGGGGCAATTAGGGATGGGCAATAAATACTGGGCACAGCCAGATACACCCACATCTGGCGAACGAATGAAACAAAGTATTACCCCTGCCTCTCCCCCCCACCGCACCCCCCCCTCCCCCACCCCAAACAATCAGAAACACATGTAATCCATACCATCTCCACACTAATTTGTCCAATAACTGTTTTGCCATATTGCTGCTTGAAAGCTTTGATCCTGGACTGTTCCTTCGGGATAAGGTCAGCAAGAACCTCCTTCAAATTCTAGGAAGACAAAAGGCCGTATTAAACATTTCATGCGATACAGATGGGATCCAGCGCCCCTTACCTCGCTTCAACAGCAGTTGTGCTCTATGCTTTTTGGCACCTTCACGCCAGTGGGTCAAGTAACAACTCATCTCCAGGGTACGCCTCAGACACAGGACGAAGCTACACCCCGCACGCTCCATGACTGACTCTCCTCCAACCTCAGGGTGCCTGGGATGTGAGAGGGTGTGTGGTGGAGGGGCGGGGGAAGGGGGTCCAGAATTAGGGGACAGTTTAAACACCAGAGGAGGGTTGTGGAGGGGGGGGGTGGTCTCCCATTTAGGTCTGAGACGAGAAGGAATTTCTAATCAGTCTGTGGAATTCTCTCCGCCCACCCCCCCTTCCCCAAGAGAGCAGTGGAGGCTGGGTCAGTGAATATATCCAAGGCTTTTAAGACGGGTTTCTGATCGACGAGGGAGTCGAGGATTATAGGGGTGGGGGAGGGGAGACAGGAAAGTGGAGCTAAGGCCACGATGGGGGAGGCAGTAGCATAATGGTACTGTCACAGAGACCCAGGGTAATGCTCTGGGGACCCGGGTTTGAATCCCACCACGGGAGATGATGGAATTTGAATTCAACAACAGTCTGGAATTAAAACTCTGACGGTGACCATGAAACCATTGTCGATTGTGGTAAAAACCCGGCTGGTTCACTAACGTCCCCTTTAGGGGAGGGAGCTGTGCCGTCCTTACCCCGGTCTGGCCCTACACGTGACTCCAGACCCACAGCTATGTGGTTGACGCTTAAAAGTGCCCTCTGAACAAGGGGCAATTGGGGATGGGCAATAAATGCTGGCCTAGCCCACGCTCCAGAACAAATTTATCTTTAAAAATCCGATCAGCCGTGATCTTATCGAGCGGCGGACCAGGCTTGAATGGCCTACTCCTGTGGCCATTCTGCCTGCTGTGCCTGTGCTGACCCTAAGCTTCTCCCTGGCCAGCACGTCAAATTTATTTCCAGTTCCCACTCTAAATGGCCCTTTGCAGAGTGAACGGAACTGAGCACCGCAGCTGCTCCTGCACAAACACCAGAAATAAGCTGCAGGGAACAGAAGAGAACGTATCATTCAGCCTGGCATACTAGGGTGAGTTCGAGCCCAGATTCTCCTGGCAGAAGAATGATAATGATGTAGATTTCCTCTTTGGGGGGAAAAGAAACAGGAAATGGTAAAAGGTGGTACGCTAAACCTTCATGACACACGGGTTAGGCTCTCAGCTGGAGTATCCTGTCTCCAGTCCCGGGCCCCGCACTTCAGGAAGGATGTCAAGGGCCTCGGAGAGGGTGCGGAGGGAGATTTACCAGAACCGGGGTGGGGGGGGGGGACTTCAGTTCACGTGGAGGGACTGGAGAAGCTCGGATTGTTCTCCTTAGAGCAGAGAAGGTTAAGGGAGGTTGGGGGGTGGGGAGGGGATGAGGGGACTTCAGTTCACGTGGAGGGACTGGAGAAGCTGGGATTGTTCTCCTTAGAGCAGAGAAGGTTAAGGGAGGTTGGGGGGTGGGGAGGGGATGAGGGGACTTCAGTTCACGTGGAGGGACTGGAGAAGCTGGGATTGTTCTCCTTAGAGCAGAGAAGGTTAAGGGAGGTTGGGGGGTGGGGAGGGTGGATGAGGGGACTTCAGTTCACGTGGAGGGACTGGAGAAGCTGGGATTGTTCTCCTTAGAGCAGAGAAGGTTAAGGGAGGTTGGGGGGGGGAGGGAGGATGAGGGGACTTCAGTTCACGTGGAGGGACTGGAGAAGCTGGGATTGTTCTCCTTAGAGCAGAGAAGGTTAAGGGAGGTTGGGGGGTGGGGAGGGAGGATGAGGGGACTTCAGTTCACGTGGAGGGACTGGAGAAGCTGGGATTGTTCTCCTTAGAGCAGAGAAGGTTAAGGGAGGTTGGGGGAGATTGAATCGAGACGTTCAGAATCACGAAGGGATGGGGTTGGGGTAGAGTAGAGAGGGAGGGACTGTTTCCAGTGGTGGGAGGGCCGGTAACCAGAGGGGGACACAGATTGAAGAGAATCGGTAACAGAACCAGAGGGTGGGGGGGTGAGGGGGGGGAGATGAGGAGAATTATTGTTTATAAACACAGCGAGTTGTTGTGATCTGGAAGGCGCTGCCTGAAAGGGCAGTGGAAGCAGATACAGTAGGAAATAAGAAGGGACAAGTGGATCGATCTTTCAAAGAGCTGGCACCGACATGATGGGCCAAATGGCCTCCGCCTGTGCTGCATCGTTCTCTGATGCTGTCGGCCTGCAGCCTTTGCCTTGCATCCTCCCAGTGCATAGTCTGTTCTTGGTTCCGATGGTAAAGGTGTACAACAAACAGACAGGTTAACAGTTCGGGCAGCAGCTCATCAGCGGACAGAGGGGAGGTGGGTGGAGAGGGAGGAGGAACAGAACACCAACACTGACAACGGTCTGACGCTACCCGCCAGACCGCCTTTACTCTTTGCCCACTGGGCTGATCTAGATGCAGAAAACCGATTACTCACCGACGAGGAGCTTTTATTCCTTGCAGCAACTACGACGCATGCAGCGTTCTGTAAAAGACAAACACATTTCTGTTTCAGTTCACTCTGTATGGAGGTCTCCCCATCAACAGGGGTCCTTACAGCAGCAGGATGCAAACTTCAGGAGGTGGGGGACAAACCCCCCCCCCCCCCCCCCCCCCCGCACCGAGTCAGAAATGGAGTTCCACAATGCCAAGCGAGGAGCCGGGCTCCGCTCCCTTTCGTTGGCGAGGTTAAAATACACACGTGCGAGCAGGCAGCTGTGAGGCAATCAGAGGTGAGGAAACACCAGAACAATTTACCTGCTGTCACCGGCTGCACCTCCTGCTTTCGGAGCTGAGGGCCCAGGCAGGAGGCCACAGCATTAGGAACAGGAGCAAGGATAGGCCATTCAGCCCTTCCAGCCTGCTGCACCATTCACTAAGATCTTCCTCCCTCGGTTATACCTTCCCGCCCGATCCGCCGGGTTCCTTCAGCAGCCTGGAACCAGCATCCACTAAGATCTTCCTCCCTCGGTTATACCTTCCCGCCCGATCCCCCGGGTTCCTTCAGCAGCCTGCCCAACCTTCTCGCATGGGGCTCGCTGACGGTGTAGAGAATTCCAACCACCGGAAAACAACCCCCTCCCCCCACCACGCCCCCAGCATGTCCCTTAAGAATCTGATATAGTTGAGAGACAGCGAGAGGCATACCCTCCACAATTCTGTTTAAAACACTGCAGCACAGTCCTGGTTCAGGATCCACACCAGTTTGCACTTAACTTCAACTATCACGTCTGACTTTTAAGAATCCACTTTGGTGTTATAGCTGCAGGATTTCTTGACAATATATTTGAGAATACTCTGATATTCCCTCCTTCATCTCATAATGTACCTCGCATCTGCCCCCTGCCCAACTTGAATTCGTTTCTAATCTCTCTCTACCCACAGTGTCCTGGAGCTAACAGTACCCAGATCCTCTGCACACACTGTGTTGTTAATCTGCTCCTGTCCTGGGTGCCAATATCAACTCAGTGAGTGCATTAATGTATTCAGGAGTGCGATGGGATACTTCCCACTTGCCTGGATGAGTGCAGCTCCAACAACATGAGAAACTTGACACCGTCCAGGACAAAGCAGCCCCGCTCGATGGGGCCCCCCATCCACAAACATTCACTCCCTCCACCACCACCACCGACGCACAGGGGCAGCAGTGTGTGTACCATCTACAAGATGCACTGCAGCAACTCGCCAAGGGCTCCTTCGACAGCGCCGCCCAAACCCACCACCTCTACCGTCTAGAAGGACGAGGGCAGCAGACACACGGGGAACACCAGCACCTGCAAGTTCCCCTCCCAGCCACTCACCATCCCGACTTGGGAATATATCGGCCGTTCCTTCACTGTCGCCGGGTCAATCTGCTGGAACTCCCTCCCTAACAGCGCCGTGGGTGTACCTACACCACAGGGGCTGCAGTGGTTCAAGAAAGCAGCTCACCCCCACCTTCTCAAGGGGCAATTAGGGATGGGCAATAAAAGCCAGTCACTATGAAAGACACCCTGTGAAAGAATAAGTTTTTTTTTAACAAATCTGCTCTTATCTGATCCAGATTCCATCATTTCCACTGCCTAGTGGCATCTTAAACCTCAAGAAGATCCTTGGACCATACTGGGCGGTTAACGCTTCTGTATGATAGATTTTTACACTAGATTCAACCCTGCCTTCCCCCTTCTAGACAAAAGACTTAATGACTCATTCTCCTGAGGAATGGGAGAGGTGCCCTGAATCATCATATGTAATGATATATGTTATTTTTTAAAATGCGGATAATTACTCAGAAATGGTGCTCTTAAAAGCAAACCTCCTTGGTAGTGCATTGTTTTTTTTATTCCTTCACAGTATGTGGGTGTCGCTGGGCTGGGCCAGCGTTTATTGCCCATCCCAAATTGCCCCTTGAGAAGGTGGAGGGGTGAGCCCCCTTCTTGAACCGTTGCAGTCCCCGTGTGGTGTAGGTACACCCACAGCGCTGTTAGGGAGGGAGTTCCAGGATTTTGTCCCCGTGTGGTGTAGGTACACCCACAGCGCTGTTAGGGAGGGAGTTCCAGGATTTTGTCCCTGTGGTGTAGGTACACCCACAGCGCTGTTAGGGAGGGAGTTCCAGGATTATGTCCGTGTGATGTAGGTACAGCCACGGCACTGTTAGGGAGGGAGTTCCAGGATTTTGTCCCTGTGGTGTCGGTACACCCACGGCGCTGTTAGGGAGGGAGTTCCAGGATTTTGTCCCGTGTGGTGTAGGTACACCCACAGCGCTGTTAGGGAGGGAGTTCCAGGATTTTGTCCACGTGTGATGTAGGTACACCCACGGCGCTGTTAGGGAGGGAGTTCCAGGATTTTGTCCGGGTGGTGTAGGTACACCCATGGTGCTGTTTGGGAGGGAGTTCCAGGATTTTGTCCCCATGTGGTGTAGGTACACCCACAGTGCTGTTAGGGAGGGAGTTCCAGGATTTTGTCCGGGTGGTGTAGGTACACCCACGGCGCTGTTAGGGAGGGAGTTCCAGGATTTTGTCCCTGTGGTGTAGGTACACCCAAGGCGCTGTTAGGGAGAGAGTTCCAGGATTTTGTCCCTGTGGTGTAGGTACACCCAAGGCGCTGTTAGGGAGAGAGTTCCAGGATTTTGTCCGTGTGGTGTAGGTACACCCATGGTGCTGTTAGGGAGGGAGTTCCAGGATTTTGACCCGGCGACAGTGAAGGAACGGCCGATATATTCCCAAGTCGGGATGGTGAGTGGCTGGGAGGGGAACTTGCAGGTGGCGGTGTTCCCCATGTGTCTGCTGCCCTCGTCCTTCTAGATGGTAGAGGTGGTGGGTTTGGAAGGTGCTGCTGAAGGAGCCTTGGTGAGTTGCTGCACTGCATCGCACCAAGCCTTCTTCGACTTAAGGCTCCGTTCAAACGTATGCGGTGTGAACGAGAGGCAATATTTGTTGAAGAGTCACTAGTGTTTAGAGGTCAGTAAGGTGCACGCTTCAGGCCACCATTTTAACCAGCTACCCTTCACTGAAAACACAACAGCTAAAAAGCTTGCGCAGTATCTGCGCCACTTAAAGATCAGTCTGCCTCAACAGCCCAGCAGCGAGCTAACAGCTGCAGATCTGCATCTTTTTGACCTCGCTCAGCACACACACACACACACACACACACATCTAGCTTTTATTTTATTGCAAACGCTGATTCAATACGATGTAACAAAGAGTACACCACAGCAAGCACTCAGCACCATTGTGTGTAGAGTCATACAAGGAGCAAGCTGACCCCTCAGCACACACTGTCTGTCATGGCTGCTTCCAGTCACACCCCCCTCCTCCCCACACACAACCCTGACTAAATCAGGGAGATTGTTCCTCTCTCCCCCACACCCCTCAGCACACACTGTCTGTAATGGCTGCTTCCAGTCACACCCCCCTCCTCCCCACACCCCCCTCAGCACACACTGTCTGTAATGGCTGCTTCCAGTCACAGCCCCCTCCTCCCCACACACAACCCTGACTAAATCAGGGAGCTTGTTCCTCTCTCCCCCACACCCCCTCAGCACACACTGTCTGTAATGGCTGCTTCCAGTCACAGCCCCCTCCTCCCCACACACAACCCTGACTAAATCAGGGAGCTTGTTCCTCTCTCCCCCACACCCCCTCAGCATACACTGTCTGTCATGGCTGCTTCCAGTCACACCCCCCTCCTCCCCACACACAACCCACACTAAATCAGGGAGCTTGTTCCTCTCTCCTACACCCACGATCAGGCAAAGCCTGCTGCAGAGAGATAACTGTCTAATATTAAATGATTATTGAGCCAAATAGCAGCCTCCTCTTTCTTTGGAAAAAAAGGATGACCCTGAAGAGCAGAATGTTAATAAAACGAACACTGTGATCAAATATTCAAAGCTCTCGTCGTTACTCATTGTTATGACCAATCTGCATACACTGAGACCTGCATTTAACAATAGTCTGCAGCTTGCATTGAACTCGCTCGCCACACTTCTGTTAAATGAGTGGTGCCTTTTTAAAATGTCCTCTAAGTGTGTAGGGGTGGGTGAGGTCAGAGAATAACATACGCTAATCCGTAATGTGGTAACTGCTGGGGAAGATCTTCCCCCAATACCTGAACTTGCAGATGTGAACTCTCCACCCACCCCCCAAACGCCAAACCGACAGGCCGGGGCATGACTGATTCACGCGGTGGGGTGGCCGGTGTTTAGGGTGATGGTGCTGCTGGGCGTCGACGCCCACAGCATCGCGCCAAGCGGGTGTGGGACAGGCGATACCGAGGCAAGGGGCGCAAGCCTTTTTGTTAAGCCGGCGTGTCATTAACACAGAGTCGGTCGGACTCGAAACGTTAACTGCGCTCCTCTCCACAGATGCTGTCAGACCTGCTGAGTTTCCCCAGCTATGTTTGTTTTGTGACGTGAACGCGGCCTGGGACAAAATCGTCCCGGCACTTTGGCCGAATGCTGACACTCCCTACTGCCTAATATCGCAGTGGATTCCAGGTTGGTGTGACCACTCCCCCCCCCCCCCACCCCCACCCCCCCACCACAACTCCGAAGAGATGGGCAGCCGAGATTTTTGAGAATATGCCCGAGGCTCCGGAAGCTGGCTTCCACCCACTAAACTCCTGCCTGAAAAGGATGCACGCGTGGGGGGGGTCGGTGCGGGTCGGCGGGTTTGGGTGTGATGCCCGACATGGTCAAACAGCTCGTCGAGGCCAGCAGCCTTGGGCGCTGCTGCGCGGCACTGGTGTGACATGGCGATTGAACGCACCGGGATACCGGTCCCGTGGAACCCCTTCAGCCACCTTGACATTCCTCTTGGGCTGCCCAAGCTTCCCACCTGCCCCCACAAGTTTGGTAGCTCACCCCAGGAGTTACTTCAATGTCATCTCCCAGCAGGGATATCTGCCCCACAGCTCCTGTAATTGCCTCCTTCAGTTCCACTGCCCCTCCTTGGTTTGAGTTCCTGAAGTCAAATCATTTGATATAAATGCAGAGCGTTAATTAGGCATTGGGTCTGCCCACTCTTAAAGCTGCACATCAATGAAGGGAGTGCCTTTGGCAGAGACAACCAACATAAGCAGCGAAACCTGGTGTTTACTCCGAACATATTCAAGCTGGCTGATAGTTTGATGCCACACTAACCCAAAGACAGGCCCTGCTTCCCGTGGGTCACTGATTAAACTGTGGATGGCAGGCACTGGCTGACCTGGGTGCACACACCTGCAGGCACGGGTATCAGAGACTCCATTTGCAGATCACAGAGCTGGTGAGTCTGTGCAGCACGGGAGCTATAACCAGTCCCTCTTCCCTGTCAGTAAATGGACACAGACAGAGCTGGTGAGTCTGTGCAGCACGGGAGCTATAACCAGTCCCTCTTCCCTGTCAGTAAATGGACACAGACAGAGCTGGTGAGTCTGTGCAGCACGGGAGCTAGAACCAGTCCCTCTTCCCTGTCAGTAAATGGACACAGACAGAGCTGGTGAGTCTGTGCAGCACGGGAGCTATAACCAGTCCCTCTTCCCTGTCAGTAAATGGACACAGAGCTGGTGAGTCTGTGCAGCACGGGAGCTATAACCAGTCCCTCTTCCCTGTCAGTAAATGGACACAGACAGAGCTGGTGAGTCTGTGCAGCACGGGAGATATAACCAGTCCCTCTTCCCTGTCAGTAAATGGACACAGAGCTGGTGAGTCTGTGCAGCACGGGAGCTATAACCAGTCCCACTTCCCTGTCAGTAAATGGACACAGACAGAGCTGGTGAGTCTGTGCAGCACGGGAGCTATAACCAGTCCCTCTTCCCTGTCAGTAAATGGACACAGAGCTGGTGAGTCTGTGCAGCACGGGAGCTATAACCAGTCCCTCTTCCCTGTCAGTAAATGGACACAGAGCTGGTGAGACTGTGCAGCACGGGAGCTATAACCAGTCCCTCTTCCCTGTCAGTAAATGGACACAGAGCTGGTGAGTCTGTGCAGCACGGGAGCTATAACCAGTCCCTCTTCCCTGTCAGTAAATGGACACAGAGCTGGTGAGTCTGTGCAGCACGGGAGCTATAACCAGTCCCTCTTCCCTGTCAGTAAATGGACACAGACAGAGCTGGTGAGTCTGTGCAGCACGGGAGCTATAACCAGTCCCTCTTCCCTGTCAGTAAATGGACACAGAGCTGGTGAGTCTGTGCAGCACGGGAGCTATAACCAGTCCCTCTTCCCTGTCAGTAAATGGACACAGACAGAGCTGGTGAGTCTGTGCAGCATGGGAGCTATAACCAGTCCCTCTTCCCTGTCAGTAAATGGACACAGACAGAGCTGGTGAGTCTGTGCAGCACGGGAGCTATAACCAGTCCCTCTTCCCTGTCAGTAAATGGACACAGACAGAGCTGGTGAGTCTGTGCAGCACGGGAGCTATAACCAGTCCCTCTTCCCTGTCAGTAAATGGACACAGAGCTGGTGAGTCTGTGCAGCACGGGAGCTATAACCAGTCCCTCTTCCCTGTCAGTAAATGGACACAGACAGAGCTGGTGAGTCTGTGCAGCACGGGAGCTAGAACCAGTCCCTCTTCCCTGTCAGTAAATGGACACAGAGCTGGTGAGTCTGTGCAGCACGGGAGCTATAACCAGTCCCTCTTCCCTGTCATTAAATGGACACAGACAGAGCTGGTGAGTCTGTGCAGCACGGGAGCTATAACCAGTCCCTCTTCCCTGTCAGTAAATGGACACAGAGCTGGTGAGTCTGTGCAGCACGGGAGCTATAACCAGTCCCACTTCCCTGTCAGTAAATGGACACAGAGCTGGTGAGTCTGTGCAGCACGGGAGCTAGAACCAGTCCCTCTTCCCTGTCAGTAAATGGACACAGAGCTGGTGAGTCTGCAGCACGGGAGCTATAACCAGTCCCTCTTCCCTGTCAGTAAATGGACACAGACAGAGCTGGTGAGTCTGTGCAGCACGGGAGCTATAACCAGTCCCTCTTCCCTGTCAGTAAATGGACACAGACAGAGCTGGTGAGTCTGTGCAGCACGGGAGCTATAACCAGTCCCTCTTCCCTGTCAGTAAATGGACACAGACAGAGCTGGTGAGTCTGTGCAGCACGGGAGCTATAACCAGTCCCTCTTCCCTGTCAGTAAATGGACACAGACAGTGCTGGTGAGTCTGTGCAGCACGGGAGCTATAACCAGTCCCACTTCCCTGTCAGTAAATGGACACAGAGCTGGTGAGTCTGTGCAGCACGGGAGCTATAACCAGTCCCCTCTTCCCTGTCAGTAAATGGACACAGAGCTGGTGAGTCTGTGCAGCACGGGAGCTATAACCAGTCCCTCTTCCCTGTCAGTAAATGGACACAGACAGAGCTGGTGAGTCTGTGCAGCACGGGAGCTATAACCAGTCCCTCTTCCCTGTCAGTAAATGGACACAGAGCTGGTGAGTCTGTGCAGCACGGGAGCTATAACCAGTCCCTCTTCCCTGTCAGTAAATGGACACAGAGCTGGTGAGTCTGCAGCACGGGAGCTATAACCAGTCCCTCTTCCCTGTCAGTAAATGGACACAGACAGAGCTGGTGAGTCTGTGCAGCACGGGAGCTATAACCAGTCCCTCTTCCCTGTCAGTAAATGGACACAGACAGAGCTGGTGAGTCTGTGCAGCACGGGAGCTAGAACCAGTCCCTCTTCCCTGTCAGTAAATGGACACAGATCTGGTGAGTCTGCAGCACGGGAGCTATAACCAGTCCCTCTTCCCTGTCAGTAAATGGACACAGACAGAGCTGGTGAGTCTGTGCAGCACGGGAGCTATAACCAGTCCCACTTCCCTGTCAGTAAATGGACACAGAGCTGGTGAGTCTGTGCAGCACGGGAGCTAGAACCAGTCCCTCTTCCCTGTCAGTAAATGGACACAGAGCTGGTGAGTCTGCAGCACGGGAGCTATAACCAGTCCCTCTTCCCTGTCAGTAAATGGACACAGACAGAGCTGGTGAGTCTGTGCAGCACGGGAGCTATAACCAGTCCCTCTTCCCTGTCAGTAAATGGACACAGACAGAGCTGGTGAGTCTGTGCAGCACGGGAGCTATAACCAGTCCCTCTTCCCTGTCAGTAAATGGACACAGACAGAGCTGGTGAGTCTGTGCAGCACGGGAGCTATAACCAGTCCCTCTTCCCTGTCAGTAAATGGACACAGACAGAGCTGGTGAGTCTGTGCAGCACGGGAGCTATAACCAGTCCCACTTCCCTGTCAGTAAATGGACACAGAGCTGGTGAGTCTGTGCAGCACGGGAGCTATAACCAGTCCCTCTTCCCTGTCAGTAAATGGACACAGAGCTGGTGAGTCTGTGCAGCACGGGAGCTATAACCAGTCCCTCTTCCCTGTCAGTAAATGGACACAGACAGAGCTGGTGAGTCTGTGCAGCACGGGAGCTATAACCAGTCCCTCTTCCCTGTCAGTAAATGGACACAGAGCTGGTGAGTCTGTGCAGCACGGGAGCTATAACCAGTCCCTCTTCCCTGTCAGTAAATGGACACAGAGCTGGTGAGTCTGCAGCACGGGAGCTATAACCAGTCCCTCTTCCCTGTCAGTAAATGGACACAGACAGAGCTGGTGAGTCTGTGCAGCACGGGAGCTATAACCAGTCCCTCTTCCCTGTCAGTAAATGGACACAGACAGAGCTGGTGAGTCTGTGCAGCACGGGAGCTAGAACCAGTCCCTCTTCCCTGTCAGTAAATGGACACAGAGCTGGTGAGTCTGCAGCACGGGAGCTATAACCAGTCCCTCTTCCCTGTCAGTAAATGGACACAGACAGAGCTGGTGAGTCTGTGCAGCACGGGAGCTATAACCAGTCCCTCTTCCCTGTCAGTAAATGGACAC
Source organism: Isurus oxyrinchus (assembly GCA_026770705.1). Lineage (NCBI taxonomy): Eukaryota > Metazoa > Chordata > Chondrichthyes > Lamniformes > Lamnidae > Isurus > Isurus oxyrinchus. Next base: position 18,483 of record JANJGN010004858.1, read on the forward strand.
AGACAGAGCTGGTGAGTCTGTGCAGCACGGGAGCTATAACCAGTCCCTCTTCCCTGTCAGTAAATGGACACAGACAGAGCTGGTGAGTCTGTGCAGCACGGGAGCTATAACCAGTCCCTCTTCCCTGTCAGTAAATGGACACAGACAGAGCTGGTGAGTCTGTGCAGCACGGGAGCTATAACCAGTCCCACTTCCCTGTCAGTAAATGGACACAGAGCTGGTGAGTCTGTGCAGCACGGGAGCTATAACCAGTCCCTCTTCCCTGTCAGTAAATGGACACAGAGCTGGTGAGTCTGTGCAGCACGGGAGCTATAACCAGTCCCTCTTCCCTGTCAGTAAATGGACACAGACAGAGCTGGTGAGTCTGTGCAGCACGGGAGCTATAACCAGTCCCTCTTCCCTGTCAGTAAATGGACACAGAGCTGGTGAGTCTGTGCAGCACGGGAGCTATAACCAGTCCCTCTTCCCTGTCAGTAAATGGACACAGAGCTGGTGAGTCTGCAGCACGGGAGCTATAACCAGTCCCTCTTCCCTGTCAGTAAATGGACACAGACAGAGCTGGTGAGTCTGTGCAGCACGGGAGCTATAACCAGTCCCTCTTCCCTGTCAGTAAATGGACACAGACAGAGCTGGTGAGTCTGTGCAGCACGGGAGCTAGAACCAGTCCCTCTTCCCTGTCAGTAAATGGACACAGAGCTGGTGAGTCTGCAGCACGGGAGCTATAACCAGTCCCTCTTCCCTGTCAGTAAATGGACACAGACAGAGCTGGTGAGTCTGTGCAGCACGGGAGCTATAACCAGTCCCTCTTCCCTGTCAGTAAATGGACACAGAGCTGGTGAGTCTGTGCAGCACGGGAGCTATAACCAGTCCCTCTTCCCTGTCAGTAAATGGACACAGAGCTGGTGAGTCTGTGCAGCACGGGAGCTATAACCAGTCCCTCTTCCCTGTCAGTAAATGGACACAGAGCTGGTGAGTCTGTGCAGCACGGGAGCTAGAACCAGTCCCTCTTCCCTGTCAGTAAATGGACACAGAGCTGGTGAGTCTGCAGCACGGGAGCTATAACCAGTCCCTCTTCCCTGTCAGTAAATGGACACAGACAGAGCTGGTGAGTCTGTGCAGCACGGGAGCTATAACCAGTCCCTCTTCCCTGTCAGTAAATGGACACAGACAGAGCTGGTGAGTCTGTGCAGCACGGGAGCTATAACCAGTCCCTCTTCCCTGTCAGTAAATGGACACAGACAGAGCTGGTGAGTCTGTGCAGCACGGGAGCTATAACCAGTCCCTCTTCCCTGTCAGTAAATGGACACAGACAGAGCTGGTGAGTCTGTGCAGCACGGGAGCTATAACCAGTCCCTCTTCCCTGTCAGTAAATGGACACAGAGCTGGTGAGTCTGTGCAGCACGGGAGCTATAACCAGTCCCTCTTCCCTGTCAGTAAATGGACACAGAGCTGGTGAGTCTGTGCAGCACGGGAGCTATAACCAGTCCCTCTTCCCTGTCAGTAAATGGACACAGACAGAGCTGGTGAGTCTGTGCAGCACGGGAGCTATAACCAGTCCCTCTTCCCTGTCAGTAAATGGACACAGAGCTGGTGAGTCTGTGCAGCACGGGAGCTATAACCAGTCCCTCTTCCCTGTCAGTAAATGGACACAGAGCTGGTGAGTCTGTGCAGCACGGGAGCTATAACCAGTCCCTCTTCCCTGTCAGTAAATGGACACAGACAGAGCTGGTGAGTCTGTGCAGCACGGGAGCTATAACCAGTCCCTCTTCCCTGTCAGTAAATGGACACAGACAGAGCTGGTGAGTCTGTGCAGCACGGGAGCTATAACCAGTCCCTCTTCCCTGTCAGTAAATGGACACAGAGCTGGTGAGTCTGTGCAGCACGGGAGCTATAACCAGTCCCTCTTCCCTGTCAGTAAATGGACACAGAGCTGGTGAGTCTGTGCAGCACGGGAGCTATAACCAGTCCCTCTTCCCTGTCAGTAAATGGACACAGACAGAGCTGGTGAGTCTGTGCAGCACGGGAGCTAGAACCAGTCCCTCTTCCCTGTCAGTAAATGGACACAGACAGAGCTGGTGAGTCTGTGCAGCACGGGAGCTATCACCAGTCCCCCTTCCCTGTCAGTAAATGGACACAGACAGAGCTGGTGAGTCTGTGCAGCACGGGAGCTATAACCAGTCCCTCTTCCCTGTCAGTAAATGGACACAGACAGAGCTGGTGAGTCTGTGCAGCATGGGAGCTATAACCAGTCCCCCTTCCCTGTCAGTAAATGGACACAGACAGAGCTGGTGAGTCTGTGCAGCACGGGAGCTATAACCAGTCCCTCTTCCCTGTCAGTAAATGGACACAGAGCTGGTGAGTCTGTGCAGCACGGGAGCTATAACCAGTCCCTCTTCCCTGTCAGTAAATGGACACAGACAGAGCTGGTGAGTCTGTGCAGCACGGGAGCTATAACCAGTCCCACTTCCCTGTCAGTAAATGGACACAGACAGAGCTGGTGAGTCTGTGCAGCACGGGAGCTATAACCAGTCCCTCTTCCCTGTCAGTAAATGGACACAGAGCTGGTGAGTCTGTGCAGCACGGGAGCTATAACCAGTCCCTCTTCCCTGTCAGTAAATGGACACAGACAGAGCTGGTGAGTCTGTGCAGCATGGGAGCTATAACCAGTCCCTCTTCCCTGTCAGTAAATGGACACAGAGCTGGTGAGTCTGTGCAGCACGGGAGCTAGAACCAGTCCCTCTTCCCTGTCAGTAAATGGACACAGAGCTGGTGAGTCTGCAGCACGGGAGCTATAACCAGTCCCTCTTCCCTGTCAGTAAATGGACACAGACAGAGCTGGTGAGTCTGTGCAGCACGGGAGCTATAACCAGTCCCTCTTCCCTGTCAGTAAATGGACACAGACAGAGCTGGTGAGTCTGTGCAGCACGGGAGCTAGAACCAGTCCCTCTTCCCTGTCAGTAAATGGACACAGACAGAGCTGGTGAGTCTGTGCAGCACGGGAGCTATAACCAGTCCCTCTTCCCTGTCAGTAAATGGACACAGACAGAGCTGGTGAGTCTGTGCAGCACGGGAGATATAACCAGTCCCTCTTCCCTGTCAGTAAATGGACACAGACAGAGCTGGTGAGTCTGCAGCAATAGCAGAGCCTTTTAAAATAAAATATCAGTGAGCCATAATACAACCACACAGTGCTTCAACTGCAGACACTGTCAAGACTAAATTATTCTGGTATCCAGAGACAGCGCCTTATTCCCGCTCTAGCCTCTCCCCCTCATCCACCACAAACATTCACAGCTCTTCGTTCACCCGCCTCCCTGTCTCTGTCATCGCTGACTCTCACTGGGCTCCTGGCTCCAACCCCCCCACCCCCTCCCTACCTCTGTAAGCTCCTCAGGCCCTCTGTGCCCCACCAATCCCAGCCTCTCACGCAGGTCACCACCACCAAACCCCACCCCAACCCCGATTCCCATCGCTCCACCATCGGCAGCCGTGCCTTCAGCTGCCTGTGGGCCCTGAGCTCTGGAAATCCCTCCTCCCTCTCTCCCTCACCTCCTTAAAATCGATCTCCATCACCTGTCCCTAGAATCTCCGTACGTGGCTCAGTGTCAGATTGTGTGAGGTGCCTTGGGATGTTTGACTGTGTTAATGGTGCTATATAAATGCAAGTTGTCGCTTGGTTTTGCTTGCCACGCGTGGGCTTTCGAGACATTGCGCAGTAAGTGTCACTGCGTCTGATCATGCGGTTCTATTTAAAGAGCTTTACAGTGGAGGAGCTATAGTCACAAGAACAGTCTGAGCTACAACTCCTTGTACAGAATCCAGGGCTGCACCAGTTGGAACTGTATTTAAACTAATTCTTCAGGATTGATGATGGAGGGAGGCCGGCAGGCTGTACCCAGGCAACTCAGCAGCTAAACTGACGGCCCAAGACACAGAGAGGCAGAAAGGGAGAGAGGAGGGGGGGCAGGGAGAGAGGAGGGGGAGGCAGGGAGAGAGGAGGGGGAGGCAGGGAGAGAGGAGGGGGAGCAGGGAGAGAGGAGGGGGGGCACAGAGAGAGAGGAGGGGGGGCAGGGAGAGAGGAGGGGGAGGCAGGGAGATAGGAGGGGGGGCACAGAGAGAGAGGAGGGGGGGCACAGAGAGAGAGGAGGGAGGACAGCGGGGGAGAGAGAGAGAGCGGGGGAGAGAGAGAGAGCGGGGGAGAGAGAGAGAGCGGGGGAGAGAGAGAGAGCGGGGGAGAGAGAGAGAGCGGGGAGAGAGAGAGAGCGGGAGAGAGAGAGAGAGCGGGAGAGAGAGAGAGCGGGGAGAGAGAGAGAGAGCGGGAGAGAGAGAGGGAGCGGGAGAGAGAGAGGGAGCGGGAGAGAGAGAGAGCGGGAGAGAGAGAGAGAGCGGGAGAGAGAGAGGGAGCGGGAGAGAGAGAGGGAGCGGAGAGAGAGAGGGAGCGGGAGAGAGAGAGGGAGCGGGAGAGAGAGAGGGAGCGGGAGAGAGAGAGGGAGCGGGAGAGAGAGAGGGAGCGGGAGAGAGAGAGGGAGCGGGAGAGAGAGAGAGAGCGGGAGAGAGAGAGAGAGCGGGAGAGAGAGAGAGAGCGGGAGAGAGAGAGAGAGCGGGAGAGAGAGAGAGAGCGGGAGGGAGAGAGAGAGAGAGCGGGAGAGAGAGAGAGCGGGAGAGAGAGAGAGCGGGAGAGAGAGAGAGCGGGAGAGAGAGAGAGCGGGAGAGAGAGAGAGCGGGAGAGAGAGAGAGCGGGAGAGAGAGAGAGCGGGAGAGAGAGAGAGCGGGAGAGAGAGAGAGCGGGAGAGAGAGAGAGCGGGAGAGAGAGAGAGCGGGAGAGAGAGAGAGCGGGAGAGAGAGAGAGCGGAGAGAGAGAGAGCGGGAGAGAGAGAGAGCGGGAGAGAGAGAGAGCGGGAGAGAGAGAGAGCGGGAGAGAGAGAGAGCGGGAGAGAGAGAGAGCGGAGAGAGAGAGAGCGGGAGAGAGAGAGAGCGGGAGAGAGAGAGGGAGAGAGAGAGAGCGGGAGAGAGATGAGAGCGGGAGAGAGAGAGAGCGGGAGAGAGAGAGAGCGGGAGAGAGAGAGAGCGGGAGAGAGAGAGAGCGGGGAGAGAGAGAGAGCGGGAGAGAGAGAGAGCGGGAGAGAGAGAGAGCGGGAGGAGAGAGAGAGAGCGGGAGAGAGAGAGAGCGGGAGAGAGAGAGAGCGGGAGAGAGAGAGAGCGGGGAGAGAGAGAGAGCGGGAGAGAGAGAGAGCGGGAGAGAGAGAGAGCGGGAGAGAGAGAGAGCGGGAGAGAGAGAGAGCGGGAGAGAGAGAGAGCGGGAGAGAGAGAGAGCGGGAGAGAGAGAGAGCGGGAGAGAGAGAGAGCGGGAGAGAGAGAGAGCGGAGAGAGAGAGAGCGGGAGAGAGAGAGAGCGGAGAGAGAGAGAGCGGGAGAGAGAGAGAGAGCGGGAGAGAGAGAGAGAGCGGGAGAGAGAGAGAGCGGGAGAGAGAGAGAGAGCGGGAGAGAGAGAGAGCGGGAGAGAGAGAGAGAGCGGGAGAGAGAGAGAGCGGAGAGAGAGAGAGAGAGAGAGCGGGAGAGAGAGAGAGAGCGGGAGAGAGAGAGAGCGGGAGAGAGAGAGAGCGGGAGAGAGAGAGAGCGGGAGAGAGAGAGAGCGGGAGAGAGAGAGGGTTGTAGGGACTGGAGGAGGTTACAGAGATAGGGAGGGTTGTAGGGGACTGGAGGAGGTTACACAGATAGGGAGGTTTGTAGGGGACTGGCGGAGGTTCCAGCGATAGGGAGGGCTGTAGGGGCTGCAGGAGGTTACAGGGATAGGGAGGTTTGTAGGGGACTGGAGGAGGTTACAGAGATAGGGAGGGTTGTAGGGGGCTGGAGGAGGTTACAGAGATCGGGAGGGGTGTAAGCTCTGGAGGAGGTTACAGAGATAGGGAGGGGTGGAGGGGCTGGAGGAGGTTACAGAGATAGGGAGGTTTGTAGGGACTGGAGGAGGTTACAGAGATAGGGAGGGGTGTACGGGCTGGAGAAGGTTACAGAGATAGGGAGGGGTGTGGGGGCTGGAGGAGGTTACAGAGATAGGGAGGGTTGTAGGGGCTGGAGGAGGTTACAGAGGTAGGGAGGGGTGTAGGGGCTGGAGGAGGTGACAGTGATAGGGAGGGGTGTAGGGACTGGAGGAGGTTACAGAGATAGGGAGGGGTGTAGGGCTGGAGGAGGTTACAGTGATAGGGAGGGGTGTAGGGACTGGAGGAGGTTACAGTGATAGGGATGGGTGTAGGGACTGGAGGAGGTTACCGAGATAGGGAGGTGTGTAGGCTCTGGAGGAGGTTAGAGATAGGGAGGGTTGTAGGGGCAGGAGGAGGTTACAGAGATAGGGAGGGTTGTAGGGACTAGAGGAGGTTACAGAGATAGGGAGGGGTGTAGTGGTTGGAGGAGGTTACAGAGATAGAGAGGGTTGTAGGGACTGGAGGAGGTTACAGAGATAGGGAGGGTTGTAGGTGCTGGAGGATGTTACAGAGGTAGGGAGGGTTGTAGGGGCTGGAGGAGGTTACAGAGATAGGGAGGGTTGTAGGGACTAGTGGAGGTTACAGAGATAGGGAGGGGTGTAGTGGTTGGAGGAGGTTACAGAGATAGAGAGGGTTGTAGGGACTGGAGGAGGTTACAGAGATAGGGAGGGTTGTAGGTGCTGGAGGATGTTACAGAGGTAGGGAGGGTTGTAGGTGCTGGAAGATGTTACAGAGCTAGGGAGGGTTGTAGGGGCTGGAGGAGGTTACAGAGATAGGGAGGGGTGTAGGGGCTGGAGGAGGTTACAGAGATAGGGAGGGGTGTAGGGGCAGGAGGAGGTTACAGAGATAAGGGAGGGTTGTAGGGGATGTAGGATGTTACAGAGATCGGGAGGGATGTAGGGGCTGGAGGAGGTTACAGAGATAGGGAGGGTTGTAGGGGCTGGAGGTGGTTACAGAGATAGGGAGTGGTGTAGGGGCTGGAGGAGGTTACAGAGATAGGGAGGGTTGTAGGGGATGGATGAGGTTACAGAGATAGGGAGGGTTGTAGGGGCTGGAGGAGGTTACAGAGATAGGGAGGGTTGTAGGGTCTGCAGGAGGTTACAGAGATAGGGAGGGTTGTAGGGTCTGGAGGAGATTACAGAGATATGGAGGGGTGTAGGGGCTGGAGGAGGTTACAGAGATAGGGAGGGTTGTAGGGGCTGGAGGAGGTGACAGAGATAGGGAGGGTTGTAGGGGCTGGAGGAGGTTACAGAGATAGGGAGGGTTGTAGGGGCTGGAGGAGGTTACAGAGATAGGGAGGAGAGCAGGGTGTGATTAAAAGTGAGTGGTGCCCAGATCAGGAGGGACCGAGGGAAATGGGTGGCAGAGCTCAGTGAGAGTCAAGCTACAGATAAGCAGAGTTTCAGGTGAACTCAAGTTTCCAGTGGGGGGAGAGTGGGGAAATCGGTGGGGAGGGGGGGAGAGCGGGGAAATCGGTGGGGAGGGGGGGAGAGCAAGGAAAGCCAGTGGGGTGTGAGAGCGGGGAAATCGGTGGGGGGTCGAGAGGTGGCACAGCGGGGGAAAGCCGATGAGGGGGGGTGAGGTGGGAGAGCAGGGAAAGCCGGTGGGAGAGCGGGAAAATTGGTGGGGGGGTGAGAGGTGGGAGAGCGTGGAAATCGGTGGGGGGGAGAGAGCGGGGAAATCGGTGGGGGGTGAGAGATCGGAGAGCAGGGAAATCGGTGGGGGTGAGAGGTGGCAGAGCGGGGAAAGCCGATGGGGGGGGAGAGGTGGGAGAGCGGGGAAAGCCGGTGGGAGGGAGAGGTGGGAGAGTGGGGAAATCGGTGGGGGGGAGAGGTGGGAAAATCGGTGGAGGGTGAGAGGTGGGAGAGCAGGGAAATCGGTGGGGGGGTGAGAAGTGGGAGAGCGGGGAAATTGGTGAGGGGAGAGAGCGGGGAAATCGGTGGGGGGGGGGGTGAGAGTTGGCACAGCGGGGAAAGCCAATGGGGGGGGAGAGGTGGGAGAGCAGGGGAAATCGGTGGGGGGGTGTGAGAGGTGGGAGAGCGGGGAAAGCCAATGGGGGGGGGGTGGGGGGGAGAAAGAGGTGGGAGAGCGGGGAAAGCCGGTGGGAGGGGGAGAGGTGGGAGAGCGGGGAAAGCCGGTGGAGGGGTGAGAGAAGGGAGAGCGGGAAAAGCCGTTGGGGGTGAGAGAAGGGAGAACGGAGAAAGCCGGTGGAGGGGTGAGGGAGTGCGGGGAAAGCCGGTGGGGGGTGAGGGAGAGCGGGGGAAAGCCGGTGGAGGGGTGAGGGAGAGCAGGGAAAGCCGGTGGAGGGGTGAGGGAGAGTGGGGAAAGCCGGTGGGGGGGTGAAAGAAATGAGAACGGGGAAAGCCGGGTGGGGGGTGAGGGAGAGCGGGGAAAGCCGGTGGGGGGGTGAGGGAGAGCGGGGAAAGCCGGTGGGGGGGGTGAGAGAAATGAGAACGGGGAAAGCCGGTGGGGGGTGAGGGAGAGCGGGGAAAGCTGGTGGGGGGTGAGGGAGAGCGGGGAAAGCCGGTGGGGGGGTGAGGGAGAGTGGGGAAAGCCGGTAGGGGGTGAGAGAAGGGAGAACGGGGAAAGCCGGTGGAGGGGTGAGAGAGAGTGGGGAAAGCCGGTGGGGGGGTGAGAGAGAGTGGGGAAAGCCGGTGGGGGGGTGAGAGAAATGAGAACGGGGAAAGCCGGTGGGGGGTGAGGGAGAGCAGGGAAAGCCGGTGGGGGGTGAGGGAGAGCGGGGAAAGCCGGTGGGGGGGTGAGGGAGAGTGGGGAAAGCCGGTGGGGGGTGAGGGAGAGCGGGGAAAGCCGGTGGAGGGGTGAGAGAGAGTGGGGAAAGCCGGTGGGGGGGTGAGAGAGAGTGGGGAAAGCCGGTGGGGGGGTGAGAGAAATGAGAACGGGGAAAGCCGGTGGGGGGGTGAGGGAGAGCGGGGAAAGCCGGTGGGGGGATGAGGGAGAGCGGGGAAAGCCGGTGGGGGGGGTGAGAGAAATGAGAACGGGGAAAGCCGGTGGGGGGTGAGGGAGAGCAGGGAAAGCCGGTGGGGGGTGAGGGAGAGCGGGGAAAGCCGGTGGAGGGGTGAGAGAGAGTGGGGAAAGCCGGTGGGGGGGTGAGAGAGAGTGGGGAAAGCCGGTGGGGGGGTGAGAGAGAGTGGGGAAAGCCGGTGGGGGGGTGAGAGAAATGAGAACAGGGAAAGCCGGTGGGGGGTGAGGGAGAGCGGGGAAAGCCGGTGGGGGGTGAGGGAGAGCGGGGAAAGCCGGTGGGGGGTGAGGGAGAGCGGGGAAAGCCGGTAGCTGGGGAGAGGAGGCCTCGGTTTCGGTTATGTTACGCTCCGCAGTTTCTGGATCCAGTGGGCAGAGTCTGAAAGCAAGCACCGTTAGTCTAATAGAAAGGGAAACTACGTGGGATCCCAAACTGCCCTCACAGGGAGGCACAACACCAGACTTTAATCACTGAATTGCAGAAATCTCAGCTGAGCACCAGGGAAGGGCAAAGGTAAACCACGCACATCTATGATTGCAATGCAAGTAATTAATTGGCATCATAAAAATGAATCATTAAACACTCGGCAGTGACATCCACTCACCAGCTACACTGCCAGGTTTCTTACCACCTGAATCTTAACTTTTACCACTACAGGGTCAGCAGTCACGAGGGATTTTTATCCCCCTCTGGGTGGGGAGCGAGGATGGTGATTAAAACTAGCTTTTCAGCCGCTTTCTAATGGAAAGATGTGGCAGTGCCAGCTGTTGTCACAACCCGCAGCCTCCAGGTCACAGCTGTCGGGATGGGTCAAGGGGGAACTCACCAACTGGACTTCACCCCTTCCAGACGAGAAGCTCCCAACCCCGGCACAAGCAGCGTTACAGAGCGAGCTGTGAAAGGCCAGGTCCACAAAGCGCAGGCGGAACACCCTCCCCCCCCCCCCCCCCCCCCCACCCGTTCACCAGCGCCAAGAGGGTGAAGTTACGTTTATAATGCACTTCGGGACCTCCACATTGTCCCCAGGTGCCTCACGGCCATGAACTGCTTTTGGGGAGGCAAGTCAGCGTTATTGTGGGTATTATAATTATTATGCAAGGTAACCTTTCAGGAGTACGCCCATTATCGACATTGAACCTGGCATTGGATAAGGGGCAGCTAAACGTGTGTTGGAAGTGTTGTGAGCTGCGGGGGAGGGGGGGAAGAGTAGTGACATGCTGGTGGAATGGGCAGGCAGATGCAGATAAAATCTATTGCAGAGAAGCGTGAAGTGACACATTCTGCAAGGCAGAATAAGGAGAGGCAATACAAAATGAAAGGTACAATTCAAACTGGGGGGTTGCAGGACCTGGGTGTGTATATGCGCAAATCATTGAAGGTGGCAGGACAGGCAGAGAGAGTGGTTAAGAAAGTGTATGGCGTCCTGAGCTTTATTAACAGAGTGTACAAGAGTAAGCAGGTTATGTTAAGCCTGTATAAGACACTGGTTCAGCCTCAGCTGGAGTAGTGTGTCCAGTTCCGCGCACCGTACTTTAGGAAGGATGTGAAAGGCATTTCAGAGAGAGAGAGAGAGAGAGAGAGTGCAGAAAAGGTGCATGAGAATGGTTCCAGGGATGAGGAACATCAGTGACATGGACAGATTATAGGAGCTGGGATTGATTTCCTTGGAGAAGAGAAGGTCGAGGGGAGATTTCTTGGAAATGAGGTGAGCCAAGTTAGACCAAGCATCAGAAGGGAACGTTTAGGACACAACGATCGTTGTATCGTACATTTTAGGATGATGATAGAAAAGGACGATAGATAATCCAGAGTGTTAACTGGGCAAGAGCCGAATTCAATGGGGCAAGAACGGATCTGGGCCAGATAAGGCTGGAATGAAAGGTTGGCAAGATAAATCGTAGCTGAACAACGGGCCGCCTTC
>JANJGN010004859.1:0-29352 GCA_026770705.1 Isurus oxyrinchus
TCCCTGCCTCTCCCCAGGTCATCTCCTCGCCCCTCGTAGGTGACACGGCGCTCGCCCCCGCTCACTTGTCCCGCTCGTCCTCTTCCTCCTCCTCCTGCTCCTCCTCCTCCTGCCCCCCCCCTTTCCCCCACCCCTCGCCCCGCCAAGTCCAGAATTCTGCCCAAGGGAGCGGGCAGCTGTCGGAAATGGGAGTAGCTGGAGTAGGGCCATTCGGCCCCTTCGAGTCTGCTCCGCCATTCGATACGATTTCTGGGCTGCGCGCTCCCGCTCTCTCTCTCTCTCCCCGTACCCCAGTTTGTTGGGCCTGGGATGAAACGTTTGAGCTATGGCGAGAGGTCGGGCAGCGTTGGGTTGGTTTAGTTGGAGCGGAGAAGACTGAGGGGTGACCCTGATCGAGGGGTACAAGATTATGAGGGGCATGGACAGGGTGGATAGACTTGGGTTGTTTTAGTTGGAGCGGAGAAGACTGAGGGGAGACCTGATCGAGGGGTACAAGATTATGAGGGGCATGGACAGGGTGAATAGGGAGCAGCTGTTCCCCCCTCAGTTGAAGAGTCAGTCACGAGGGGGACATAACTTCAAGGTGAGGGGGGCAGGAGGTTTAGGGGGGGGATGTCAGGAGAAGCTTTTTTACCCAGAGGGTGGGAAGGGTCTGGAATGTGCTGCCTGGGAGGGGGGTGGAGGTGGGTTAGCCTCACATCCTTTAAAAAGCACCTGGATGAGCACTTGGCCCCTCATAAACATTCAAGGCGATGGGGCCAAGTGCTGGTCAATGGGGGTTAGGGAGGTAGGTCAGGTGTTTCTCACAGGGTCGGCGCAGACTCGATGGGCCGAAGGGCCTCTTCTGCACTCTGCGTGAGATTCGGTGAAGCCTTTCGAGTCTAGAAACCGAGCTGTTTCTTTCTTTGATATGTTCGCTGGCTTGGTTTCCAGAAACCTAGAGCCATGGAAAAATTCCGAACACGAGGAGGAGGCCATTCAGCCTGACTGGTCCATGCCAGTCCGAGGACACCCGGGTGCCAATTGTAGACCCACCTTCCTGCTCTCTCTCTCTCTCTGCAGTCGAGAATTCCACGGGTCCACCACCCTCCGAGTGAAGCAGTCTCTCCTCAACTCAGTCCGAAATGGTCAACCCCCGCGTCCTGAGACCGTGACCTCTCCTCATTCGACCATCCCCCCGGGGGGTGGGGGTTCAGTCTGTGACTGAATCGTGTGTCTCGGGCGCTGCGCTGCAAGATGACCGGTCACTCCACCCCCCCCCCCACACCGCACACCCACCCCCCCCCTCCCCTCTTTTCTCTGAACCCCTCCCTCATCTCCCTGTTAGACAGTGCACCAGACTTCTGTAGGAAATTGTGGGGGGGGGAGGGATGGGGATAGCAGGAGAAGGCCATTTGGCCCCTTCGAGCCTGCTCCGCCTCTCGAGACAATCACGGCCAATCCTTTATCTGCGCTACGCGCTCCCCGCTCTCTCTCTCTCTCTCTCTCTCTCCGTACCCCAGGGTGTTGGGCCTGGGATGAAACGTTTGAGCTATGAAGAGTGGGCGGGTGGACTTGGGTTGTATTCGTTGGAGCAGAGAAGACTGAGGTGGGGGGGGCGGGGCACGATCTGATCGAGATTATGAGTGGGGGTCCTGAGGCCCACAATTAGAGCAGGTGAATGGGCAACCGATTGGCAGCGTAACGTTTGCCGTTGAACTGACCTTCCCGGACGTGGATTTTGGGGATGTGCTCAACGCCAAGGGGCTGCTGATTGAAAGGGAGTCCACCCCACCCCCCGCCCCCCACCCCCGGTTGTCGTGTGAACAGGAGGAGGCCTACTTAGCGCCCGATGGGCAGGAACAAGAGGAGGCCTGTTCAGCCGCTTCTCCCACCCCAGTCCCCCCAAACCCTGCCCTCCTCTCCCCCCACCCTCCCCCAACCCCCAGCCCGCGCCAACCAGGGAAGATGCTCACCTGAGCAGGTGACCCCCGCGTCCAAATCTGGGATGCAGCTGACCCGAAGCTGCGTCCGGCACTCGCCGAGGGTCTCCTCCAGCCCATTGCACGTCACCCGGGCCCCACCCGACCGAGCCGGACCTCGGCCCGGGGAGAAGCTGGCCCCCGCCGACACAGCGGCCCCCGCACCGCAGCTGCCGGCAGAGCACCGAGGAGTCGCCGAGGTCCCAGTCCTGGCTGCACACCCTGTACCAGATGCCGGCCTCCAGCACCTCCACCCTCCCCGAGCAGGGGTTGGGGCCCCCCTCGCAGCACGGGACCTGGAAGAGGGAAGCCACACCCAGTCATTACCCGCGCCCTCTGCACCCTCCACACCACCACACCCTCCGCCCCGTCACCACCGTGTAAATCCAGAACTCTATACTCCCAAACTATCACGCCTCACGGCCTCTGCTCTCCAATGTTGCACCGACACACACACACGGGTGTGTGCACATACACGCACACTCATACACACCTACTCTCGAGCACACACACACACACACACACACACACACACACACCACTCTCACGCCCACACGCGCTCTCTCTCTCAAGCACGCTATCATTTTTGGCAGATATTTTTCTTTAAATATAGAGGTTCAGTCCGCACATGTGTCTTACTTGTGTTAAAGCCGGCTAGTCTGGGTGCTTTGATGGGCACTAGATTTGATGTGAAAGGGAGATAGCATGTGCATTTGCATTTATTGCAGAGAGCACTCAAGATGTAGGGTGAAATCTTAAACCTAGCTAGCAGAGACCAAGCCGAGTGTTTATATTACCCATAAAACTGGTGCTACAAAAGGAGAGGCTGGTGAGACAATGAGAATTCGAATCCAACCGGTGGCGGCCGGTGTAACTTCAGCAGTTCTCAGGTGGTGCAAGGGCAGAGGCAAAGGCCCACCATGAGATATCAAAGGGCAGCTGTAAGCCTCCATCTGGCTCCACGGGAACCAAAGTGAAAAGAAGCTCATTTTGAATGCATCAGGGGAAATTGCTTTGCCTGGTGTCCGGTTCAGTCTGTGGGTTGCTGTTGCCTGAATGGAGCTGACTTTGGGAATTTGTTATAAGTTATGACAGACCACATTTAGAATATTGCTAGCAATTTTGGGCCCCGCATCTCAGGAAGGAAGTTCTGGCCCTGGAGAGGGTCCAGAGGAGGTTCACGAGAACGATCCCAGGAATGAAAGGCTTAACATATGAGGAACGTTTGAGGACACTGGGTCTATACTCGATGGGGTTTAGAAGGATGAGGGGGGATCTGATTGAAACTTACAGAACACTGAAAGGCCTGGATAGAGTGGACGTGGGGAAGATGTTTCCATTAGTAGGAGAGACTAGGACCCGAGGGCACAGCCTCAGAGTAAAGGGAAGACCTTTTAGAACAGAGATGAGGAGAAACTTCTTTAGCCAGAGAGTGGTGAATCTATGGAATTCATTGCCACAGAAGGCTGTGGAGGCCGGGTCATTGAGTGTATTTAAGACCGAGATAGATAGGTTCCTGATTGGTAAGGGGGTCAAAGGTTACGGGAGAAGGCGGGAGAAGGGTTGAGATACTTATCAACCATGATTGAATGGTGGAGCAGTCTCGATGGGCCGAATGGCCTCATTTCTGCTCCTGTGTCTTGTGGTCTTATGGACAGGAGTCACTTGTAGCCTTGTGTATATATATATATTTTAACCTGTGCAAATTAATAATTTGCTTTCATTCAGTTTAATGTCAAACCTGGAGAACTGGGGCTCTGATTCCTGAATTTAGAGTTGGCATCTCAAACATACCACTTAAAAATTATAGGTTATGACAGTTGTTTTTAAGAAAGTAAATCCGCTTCACCAACTGCATTGGTCGCCAGCGCGCGCTCTATCTCACGCTCTCCCTCCCGTGCTCCCCTCCTGCCCACTCCCTCCCACGCGCTCCCTCTTGCGCTCTCTCTCCCGCGTACTCCCTCTCGTGCTCTCCTTCCCCCGCGCTCTCTCCCACACACTCCCGCATGTGCTCTCCTCCTGCACGCTCCCTCTCGCGCTCTCCCTCCCACGCGCTCCCTCTTGCGTTCTCCCTGCCGCGCGCTCCCTCTCATGCTCTCCCTCTCGCGCACTCCCGCTTGCACTCTCCCTCCCACGTTCTCCCTCACGCGCTCTCCCTCCAGCGTGCTCCCTCCCCCGCGCTCCCTCCCACTTGTGCTCTCCCTCTCACGGTCTCCCTCCCGCACGCTCTCTCACGCTGTCCCTACCGTGCGCTCCCTTCCACGTTCTCCCTCCCGTGCGCTCCCTCTTGTGCTCTCCCTCCCACATGCTCCCTCTCACGCTCTCCCTCCCATGTGCTCCCTCTCGTGCTCTCCCTCCCGCGTACTCCCGCTTTCACTCTCCCTCCCGCGCTCTCCCTCTAGCGCTCTCCCTCCCGCACGCTCTCTCACGCTCTCCCTCCTGTGCACTCCCTCTCACGCTCTCCCTCCCGCGCTCTCCCTCCCGCGCACTCCCACTTGCACTCTCCCTCCCGTGCTCTCCCTCTCGCGCTCTCCCTCCCCAGCGCTCCCTCCTGCTTGCGCTCTCCCTCTCACGCTCTCCCTGCCGCGTGCTCCCTCTTGCGCTCTCTCTCTCGCGCTCTCCCTCCCGCAAACACTCCTGCTTGCAATCTCCCTCCTGCGCTCTCCCTCTCGCGCTCTCCCTCCAGCATTCTCCCTCCCGCGTTCTCCCTCCCGCGTTCTCCCTCCCACGTTCTCCCTCCCGCGTTCTCCCTCCCGCGCACTCCCACTTGCACTCTCCCTCACGCATTCTCCCTCTCGCGCTCTCCCTCCAGCGTGTTCCCTCTAGCGCTCCCCCTCCACCGCGCTCCCTCCCGCTTGTGCTCTCCCTCTCACGCTCTCCCTCTTGCGCTCTCCCTCTCGCGCTCTCCCTCTTGCGCTCTCCCTCTCGCGCTCTCCCTCTTGCCTTCCAGAAGGGGGTCTTGCCCTCTCACCCTGCCTCTCGTCCGCCCATACGCAAGAGGGTAGACATGGAGGTAAAGCGGACAACCCACGTGAACAAGAGCATAACACACACACAAACGCACAAACAAAGGGGGGAGGGGAAGGCCATTCGGACCCCCTCTGGCCTGCTCCATCAGTGAATCAGCTCATGGCCAACCTGACAGTCACCTCAAACCCGCCTTTCACCCCCGCTACCCCCCCCGATAACCCAATCAACCCCTCGCTTACCAAGAATCTACCCACCTCGGCCTTAAAACTGTTCAAAGGCTCTGCTTCCACCGCCTGTTGAGGGAGAGAGTTCCAAAGACTCACCCCCCTCGGAGAGAAGAAATTTCCCCTCTTCTCTGTCCTGAATGAGCCACCCCTTTTTCTTAAACAGTGACCCCCCCCCCACTCCTCCACGTTCTTGATTCTCCCACAAGGGGAAACATCCGCACCACACCCACCCTGTCCGAAGCTCCTCAGGATCTGAACAACTTCGATCAAGTCACCTCCCACTCTTCTCAACTCCAGCGGATACGAGCCGAACCTGTCCGAACTTCCCTCATAAAACAGGCTGCGCATCCCGGGAACGAGCCTGCTAAAGCTTCACTGAATTGCTCCCAGCCGATTCTCCCTCCTGCTCACCCCTCACCCGCACGCGCTCGGTCTCTCCCCCGCCACCGACACACACACACACACACACACACCCTAGACGCGCCCGAGGGCAAGCGGAAGGGTGGGGGACCTAACGCTCGCCACCAGCCCCGCAGCTCCCAGGCTCGCCGCCGGCGCCGTTGCGTTACCTGAGCACTCGACCGCCGTGTCCTCCTGGTGCTCGCAGGGGTGAACGCCCCACGGGGAGTGGGCGCAGCGCTCCAGCTCGGGCTCCGTCCCATCGCAACGGATGTCCGAGAGCCAGATCGGGCCGCTGCCCGGCCCCGGGGAAGGACCCGCCGCGGTGGTCCGGAGCGCCCGGCCGCACCTCAGCTGCCGGCACACCACATCGGCATCGTGGAGGTCCCAATGCCGGCCGCAGACGGTCCCCCATCGCGAGGAGTGAAGGATTTCCACTCGCCCCGCTGCAACGCTCGATCCCCCCTCTCAGAGCCAGCTCACCCCATCCTGCAACACAGCAAAAACAGGGAACCCGTCACCTCGGACCGGACAATCCCACAGCCCCCGCTCTCTCCCCATAGCCCAGTATCAATCCCCAAACTAATCCCACTGTCCTGCTCTCTCCCCATAGCCCAGTATCAATCCCCAAACTAATCCCACTGTCCCGCTCTCTCCCCATAGCCCAGTATCAATCCCCAAATTAATCCCACTGTCCCGCTCTCTCCCCATAGCCCAGTATCAATCCCCAAACTAATCCCACTGTCCCGCTCTCTCCCCATAGCCCAGAATCAATCCCTAAACTAATCCCACTGGCCCGCTCCCTCCCCATAGCCCAGTATCAACCGCCAAACTAATCCCACTGCCCCGCTCTCTCCCCATAGCCCAGTATCAACCCCCAAACTAATCCCACTGTCCCGCTCACACCCCATAGCCCAGTATCAATCCCCAAACTGATTTACATTTTTTTGTCACACCTTGGTTAATGAACAGTCATTGGAGCAGGAACCCTGGCTGATTTCCCCTCTCTCTCTCTCTAACCCAGGGATCACTGGACAGGGATCAGGAGCAGGAACCCTGGCTGATTTCCTCTCTCTCTCTCTCTCTCTCTAACCCAGGGATCACTGGACAGTGATCAGGAGCAGGAACCCTGGCTGATTTCCCCTCTCTCTCTCTCTCTAACCCAGGGATCACTGGACAGTGATCAGGAGCAGGAACCCTGGCTGTTTTCCCCTCTCTCTCTCTCTAACCCAGGGATCACTGGACAGTGATCAGGAGCAGGAACCCTGGCTGATTTCCCCTCTCTCTCTCTAACCCAGGGATCACTGGACAGTGATCAGGAGCAGGAACCCTGGCTGATTTCCCCCCTCTCTCTCTCTCTAACCCAGGGATCACTGGACAGGGATCAGGAGCAGGAACCCTGGCTGTTTTCCCCTCTCTCTCTCTCTAACCCAGGGATCACTGGACAGTGATCAGGAGCAGGAACCCTGGCTGATTTCCCCTCTCTCTCTCTAACCCAGGGATCACTGGACAGTGATCAGGAGCAGGAACCCTGGCTGATTTCCCCCCTCTCACTCTCTCTAACCCAGGGATCACTGGACAGTGATCAGGAGCAGGAACCCTGGCTGATTTCCCCTCTCTCTCTCTCTCTAACCCAGGGATCACTGGACAGGGATCAGGAGCAGGAACCCTGGCTGATTTCCCCTCTCTCTCTCTAACCCAGGGATCACTGGACAGTGATCAGGAGCAGGAACCCTGGCTGATTTCCCCTCTCTCTCTCTCTCTAACCCAGGGATCACTGGACAGGGATCAGGAGCAGGAACCCTGGCTGATTTCCCCTCTCTCTCTCTAACCCAGGAATCACTGGACAGTGATCAGGAGCAGGAATCCTGGCTGATTTCCCCTCTCTCTCTCTCTAACCCAGGGATCACTGGACAGTGATCAGAAGCAGGAACCCTGGCTGATTTCCCCCCTCTCTCTCTAACCCAGGGATCACTGGACAGTGATCAGGAGCAGGAACCCTGGCTGATTTCCCCTCTCTCTCTCTAACCCAGGGATCACTGGACAGTGATCAGGAGCATGAACCCTGGCTGATTTCCCCTCTCTCACTCTCTAACCCAGGGATCACTGGACAGTGATCAGGAGCAGGAACCCTGGCTGATTTCCCCTCTCTCACTCTCTAACCCAGGGATCACTGGACAGGGATCAGGAGCAGGAACCCTGGCTGATTTCCCCTCTCTCTCTAACCCAGGGATCACTGGACAGTGATCAGGAGCAGGAACCCTGGCTGATTTCCCCTCTCACTAAGCCAGGGATCACTGGACAGGGATCAGGATCACGGTCCGGAGAGTCGGGGTATTTGGATTTCCCTTGCGTGTGGTTGTAACAGAGCGAGGTTAGTGTAAACTGGGCACTTACCAGTAACCACAAGACAGAGGCAGACCAGGGTGAGAGCGAAGGAGTTGCACATGTTGGCGGGCCCACGAAGTCGACCGGATCACCACAAGCTGTCGTCGAGTCGGCCAACTCACAGACCCGTGGAAAGAGCTGGGGAGAGCAAGCAGCCTCTCACCTCTGCTGCTCAACCGTGCCCTTTGATATGTGACTGTGCATCTGCCCGCAGGGTCAGAAAACTGACACGCCCCCTGTTACCACAGAAGCTGCTCACAAAATCTGAGCGTCTCAAATATCGCAAGAGGAAATCCCAAAACAACCGTCGGAGCCTATTTTTCCGAAGCGTCGTCTCTGAGAGGCAACTCGTAGTTCAGGAATCAGAGTCCCCAATTCGCACCGTCTCAGAGTGTGGGGGAGACAGGGTCCATCGAGTGGTTAGGGTCTGGAACGCACTGTCTGAGAGTGTGGGGGAGACAGGGTCCATCGAGTGGTTAGGGTCTGGAACGCACTGTCTGAGAGTGTGGGGGAGACAGGGTCAATCGAGTGGTTAGGGTCTGGAACGCACTGCCTGAGAGTGTGGGGGAGACAGGGTCAATCGAGTGGTTAGGATCTGGAACGCACTGTCTGAGAGTGTGGGGGAGACAGGGTCAATCGAGTGGTTAGGGTCTGGAACGCACTGTCTGAGAGTGTGGGGGAGACAGGGTCAATCGAGTGGTTAGGGTCTGGAACGCACTGTCTGAGAGTGTGGGGGAGACAGGGTCAATTGAGTGGTTAGGATCTGGAACGCACTGTGTTTGAGTGTGGGGGAGACAGGGTCAATCGAGTGGTTAGGGTCTGGAACGCACTGAGAGTGTGGGGGAGACAGGGTCAATCGAGTGGTTAGGGTCTGGAACGCACTGTCTGAGAGTGTGGGAGAGACAGGGTCAATCGAGTGGTTAGGGTCTGGAACGCACTGTCTGAGAGTGTGGGGGAGACAGGGTCAATCGAGTGGTTAGGATCTGGTACGCACTGTCTGAGAGTGTGGGGGAGACAGGGTCAATCGAGTGGTTAGGGTCTGGAACGCACTGTCTGAGGGTGTGGGGGAGACAGGGTCAATCGAGTGGTTAGTGTCTGGAACGCACTGTCTGAGAGTGTGGGGGAGACAGGGTCAATCGAGTGGTTAGGGTCTGGAACGCACTGTGTGAGAGTGTGGGGGAGACAGGGTCAATCGAGTGGTTAGGGTCTGGAACGCACTGTCTGAGAGTGTGGGGGAGACAGGGTCAATCGAGTGGTTAGGGTCTGGAACGCACTGTCTGAGAGTGTGGGGGAGACAGGGTCCATCGAGTGGTTAGGATCTGGAACGCACCGTCTGAGAGTGTGGGGGAGACAGGGTCAATCGAGTGGTTAGGGTCTGGAACGCACTGTCTGAGAGTGTGGGGGAGACAGGGTCAATCGAGTGGTTAGGATCTGGAACGCACTGTCTGAGAGTGTGGGGGAGACAGGGTCAATCGAGTGGTTAGGATCTGGAACGCACCGTCTGAGAGTGTGGGGGAGACAGGGTCAATCGAGTGGTTAGGGTCTGGAACGCACTGTCTGAGAGTGTGGGGGAGACAGGGTCAATCGAGTGGTTAGGGTCTGGAACGCACTGTCTGAGAGTGTGGGGCAGACAGGGTCAATCGAGTGGTTAGGGTCTATCCTAGAGTATATACATCTCCCTCTGACAGTGCGGCACTCCCTCAGTACTGACCCTCCGACAGTGCAGCACTCCCTCAGTACTGACCCTCTGACAGTGCAGCACTCCCTCAGTACTGACCCTCTGACAGTGCGGCACTCCCTCAGTACTAACCCTCTGACCGTGCGGCACTCCCTCAGTACTAACCCTCTGACAGTGCGGCACTCCCTCAGTACTGACCCTCTGACAGTGCGGCACTCCCTCAGTACTGACCCTCTGACAGTGCGGCACTCCCTCAGCGCTGGCACCGGGGGTCTGGCTGGGAGGGAGTGGGGACTGAGGGAGGGGAGCCGGGCCTGTCAGTGAAGTGAAGCGGGGGGAGCGCGTGTGAGTGAATTTGAATGTGTGGTTTCGAGGTTGGGAGTCGATCTGATTTGGTTCGATGGTGGCACAAGGAGCCATTGTTGAGCTGATGCAAATCCTGTCCCGTGTTGCTCATGGAGCACCAGGTCCCTGATCAGAGCCGTGGGAATGGTTGCTCAAGGTCACGGGATTGGTTGCTAAGGGCATTGGGGATAGTTACTGAGGGCAATGGCGATCGTTGCTAAGGGCCTTGGCATTGGTTGCTAAGGGTCTCGGGATTGGTTGCCAAGGGCAATGGAAATGGTTGCTAAATGTCATGGGATTGGTTGCTAAGGGTAATGGTGATAGTTGCTATGAGCCATGGGGATATTTACTAGGGGTCATGGGTTGGTTGCTAAGTACTTTGGGCTGGTTGCTAAGGGTCAGGGGATGGTTGCTAAGTGCTATGGGCTGTTGCTAAGGTCCAAGGGGTTGTTTGCAAAGGGCCATTGGGATGGTTGCTAAGGGCATTGGGGATGTTTGCTTAGGGCCAGGAGGATGGTTGCTAAGGGCCAGGGGGATAGTCTCTAAGGTCCATGGGGATGGTTGCTAAGCGCCAGGTGGATAGTCTGTAAGGGCCATGGGGATGGTTGCTAAGCGCCAGGTGGATCGTCTCTAAGGGCCATGGGGATGGTTGCTAAGCGCCAGCGGGATGGTTGCTAAGAGCCTTGGGGACGGCTGCTAAGCGCCACGTGGATGGTTGCTAAGGGCAACGGGAATGGTTGCTAAAGGTCATGGGATTGGTTGCTAAGAGCATTGGGGATGGTTACTGAGGGCAATGGCGATCGTTGCTAAGGGCCTTGGCATTGGTCGCTCAGAGCAACGGGACTGGTTGCTAAGGGCCGGTGGATGGTTGCCAAGGGCCTCGTGGATGGTCGCTAAGGGCCACCGGGATTGTCGCTAAGGGCCGGTGAATGGTTCCTAAGGTTCTCGGGGATTGGTTGAAAAGTGCAATGTGGATGGTTGCTAAGAGTTATGGGATTGGTTGCTAAGGCAACGATGATTGATGCTCAGGGGAGAGGGGATGGTTGCTAAGGGCCGGGGGATTGTTGCTAAAGGCTGGGGGATGGTTGCTAAGGGCCACGGCGATGGTTGCTAAGGTCCACCGGGATGGTTGCTAAGGGCCGGGGAATGGTTGCTATGGGCCACGGGGATGGTTGCTAAGGGCCGGTGGATGGTTGCTAAGGGCCAGGAGATGGTTGCTAACGGCTGGGGGATGATTGCTAAGGGCCACGGGAATGGTTGCTAAGGGCCATGGAGATGGTCGCTAAGGGCCAGGGGGATGGTTGCTAAGGGCCACGGGAATGGTTGCTAAGGGCCAGGGGGATGGTTGCTAAGGGCCACGGGAATGGTTGCTAAGGGCCATGGAGATGGTTGCGAAGGGTCATGGCGATGGTTGCTAAGGGCTGGGAGTTGGTTGCTATGGGCCCCGGGTTGGTTGTTAAGGGCCACGGGCATGGTTGCTAAGGAGTGGAATCAAGAGCGCAGGATCATTCGAGTGGTTAGGAGCTTTCCTAGAGTGTATACATCTCCCTGTGACAGTGCAGCACTCCCTCAGTACTGACCCTCTGACAGTGCAGCACTCCCTCAGTACTGACCCTCCGACAGTGCAGCACTCCCTCAGTACTGACCCTCCGACAGTGCGGCACTCCCTCAGTACTGACCCTCTGACAGTGCAGCACTCCCTCAGTACTGACCCTCTGACAGTGCAGCACTCCCTCAGTACTGACCCTCTGACAGTGCAGCACTCCCTCAGTACTGACCCTCTGACAGTGCAGCACTCCCTCAGTACTGACCCTCTGACAGTGCAGCACTCCCTCAGTACTGACCCTCTGACAGTGCGGCACTCCCTCAGTACTGACCCTCTGACAGTGCAGCACTCCGTCAGTACTGACCCTCTGACAGTGCAGCACTCCGTCAGTACTGACCCTCTGACAGTGCAGCACTCCGTCAGTACTGACCCTCTGACAGTGCAGCACTCCGTCAGTACTGACCCTCTGACAGTGCGGCACTCCCTCAGTACTGACCCTCTGACAGTGCAGCACTCCCTCAGTACTGACCCTCTGACAGTGCAGCACTCCCTCAGCGCTGGCACCGGGGGTCTGGATGGGAGGGAGTGGGGACTGAGGGAGGGGAGCCGGGCCTGTCAGTGAAGTGAAGCGGGGGGAGCGCGTGTGAGTGAATTTGAATGTGTGGTTTCGAGGTTGGGAGTCGATCTGATTTGGTTCGATGGTGGCACAAGGAGCCATTGTTGAGCTGATGCAAATCCTGTCCCGTGTTGCCTCACGGAGCACCAGGTCCCTGATCAGAGCCGTGGGAATGGTTGCTCAAGGTCACGGGATGGGTTGCTAAGGGCATTGGGGATGGTTACCGAGGGCAATGGCGATCGTTGCTAAGGGCCTTGGCATTGGTGGCTAAGGCTCTTGGGATTGGTTGCTGAGGGCAACGGGAATGGTTGCTGAAGGTCATGGGATCGGTTGCCAAGTCAGCGGCGATGGTTGCTAAGGGCATTGGGGATGGTTGCTAAGCGCCACCGGGCTGATTGCTAAGGGTCAGGGGATGGTTGCTAAGGGTCGTGAGGTTGGTTGCTAAGGGCCACGGGGATGGTTATTGAGGGTAATGGGATGGTTGCTAAGTGCTATGGGCTGGTAGCTAAGGGTCTAGGGGATGGTTACTATGGACCTCGGGCATTGGTTGAGAAGGGCAATGTGGATGGTTGCTAAGTGTTATGGGATTGGTTGCTAAGGGCAACGGTAATAGTTGCTAAGGGGAGAGGGGATGGTTGCTAAGGTCCACGGGGACGGTTGCGAAGAGCCATGGGGATGGTGCCTAAGGGCCTGGGGAAGTTTGGTAAGGGCCATGGGTATAGTCGCTAAGGGCAGGAGGATGGTTGCTAAGGGCCCTGGGATGGTTGCTAAGGGTCCGGGGATGGTCGCTAAGTGCCAGGGGATGGTCGCTAAGGGCCAAGGGATGGTAGCTAAGGGCCCTGGGATGGTTGCTAAGCGCAGGACGATGCTTGCTAAGGGCCATGGGGATGGTTGCTAAGGGTCCGGGGATGGTCGCTAAGTGCCAGGGTGTGGTCGCTAAGGGCCAGGGGATGGTTGCTAAGGGCCGGGGGATGGTTGCTAAGGGCCGGGGGATGGTTGCTAAGGGCCGGGGGATGGTTGCTAAGGAGTGGAATCAAGAGCACAGGATCAATCGAGTGGTTAGGAGCTATTCTAGAGTGTATACATCTCCCTGTGACAGTGCAGCACTCCCTCAGTACTCATCCTCTGTCAGTGCAGCAGTCCCTCAGTACTGACCCTCTGACAGTGCAGCACTCCCTCAGTACTGACCCTCCGACAGTGCAGCACTCCCTCAGTACTGACCCTCTGACAGTGCAGCACTCCCTCAGTCCTGACCCTCTGACAGTGCAGCACTCCCTCAGTACTGACCCTCTGACAGTGCAGCACTCCCTCAGTCCTGACACTCTGACAGTGCAGCACTCCCTCAGTACTGACCCTCTGACGGTGTAGCACTCCCTCAGTACTGACCCTCTGACAGTGCGGCACTCCCTCAGTACTGACCCTCTGACAGTGCAGCACTCCCTCAGTACTGACCCTCTGACAGTGCAGCACTCCCTCAGTACTGACCCTCTGACAGTGCGGCACTCCCTCAGTACTGACCGTCTGACAGTGCAGCACTCCCTCAGTACTGACCCTCTGACAGTGCAGCACTACCTCAGTACTGACCCTCTGACGGTGCAGCACTCTCTCAGTACTGACCCTCTGACGGTGCAGCACTCCCTCAGTACTGACCCTCTGACAGTGCGGCACTCCCTCAGTACTGACCCTCTGACAGTGCAGCACTCCCTCAGTACTGACCCTCTGACAGTGCAGCACTCCCTCAGTACTGACCCTCTGACAGTGCGGCACTCCCTCAGTACTGACCGTCTGACAGTGCAGCACTCCCTCAGCACTGACCCTCCGACAGTGCAGCACTCCCTCAGTACTGACCCTCTGACAGTGCAGCACTCCCTCAGTACTGACCCTCTGACAGTGCAGCACTCCCTCAGTACAGACCCTCTGACAGTGCGTCACTCCCTCAGTGCTGACTCTCTGACAGTGCGTCACTCCCTCAGTGCTGACCCTCTGACAGTGCAGCACTCCCTCTGTACTGACCCTCTGACAGTGCAGCACTCCCTCAGTACTGACCCTCTGACAGTGCAGCACTCCCTCGGTACTGACCCTCTGACAGTGCGGCACTCCCTCAGTATTGACCCTCTGACAGTGCAGCACTCCCTCAGTACTGACCCTCCGACAGTGCAGCACTCCCTCAGTGCTGACTCTCTGACAGTGCGTCACTCCCTCAGTGCTGACCCTCTGACAGTGCAGCACTCCCTCTGTACTGACCCTCTGACAGTGCAGCACTCCCTCAGTACTGACCCTCTGACAGTGCAGCACTCCCTCGGTACTGACCCTCTGACAGTGCGGCACTCCCTCGGTACTGACCCTCTGACAGTGTGGCACTCCCTCGGTACTGACCCTCTGACAGTGCGGCACTCCCTCAGTACTGACCCTCCGACAGTGCAGCACTCCCTCAGTACTGACCCTCCGACAGTGCAGCACTCCCTCAGTACTGACCCTCTGACAGTGCAGCACTCCCTCAGTACTGACCCTCTGACAGTGCAGCACTCCCTCAGTACTGACCCTCTGACAGTGCGGCACTCCCTCAGTACTGACCCTCTGACAGTGCAGCACTCCCTCAGTACTGACCCTATGACAGTGCAGCACTCCCTCAGTACTGACCCTCTGACAGTGCAGCACTCCCTCAGTACTGACCCTATGACAGTGCAGCACTCCCTCAGTACTGACCCTCTGACAGTGCAGCACTCCCTCAGTACTGACCCTCGGACAGTGTGGCACTCCCTCAGTACTGACCCTCTGACAGTGCGGCACTCCCTCAGTACTGACCCTCTGACAGTGCAGCACTCCCTCAGTACTGACGCTCTGACAGTGCAGCACTCCCTCAGTACTGACCCTCTGACAGTGCAGCACTCCCTCAGTACTGACGCTCTGACAGTGCAGCACTCCCTCAGTACTGACGCTCTGACAGTGCGGCACTCCCTCAGTACTGACCCTCTGACAGTGCAGCACTCCCTCAGTACTGACGCTCTGACAGTGCGGCACTCCCTCAGTACTGACCCTCTGACAGTGCAGCACTCCCTCAGTACTGACCCTCTGACAGTGCGTCACTCCCTCAGTGCTGACTCTCTGACAGTGCATCACTCCCTCAGTACTGACCCTCTGACAGTGCAGCACTCCCTCGGTACTGACCCTCTGACAGTGCGGCACTCCCTCGGTACTGACCCTCTGACAGTGTGGCACTCCCTCAGTACTGACCGTCTGACAGTGCATCACTCCCTCAGTACTGACCCTCTGACAGTGCAGCACTCCCTCAGTACTGACCCTCTGACAGTGCAGCACTCCCTCAGTACTGACCCTCTGACAGTTCAGCACTCCCTCAGCACTGACCCTCCGACAGTGCAGCTCTCCCTCAGTACTGACCCTCTGACAGTGCAGCACTCCCTCAGCACTGACCCTCTGACAGTGCAGCACTCCCTCAGTACTGACCCTCTGACAGTGCAGCACGCCCTCAGTACTGACCCTCTGACAGTGCGGCACTCCCTCAGTACTGACCCTCCGACAGTGCGACACTCCCTCAGTACTGACCCTCCGGCAGTGCAGCACTACCTCAGTACTGACCCTCTGACAGTGCCGCACTCCCTCAGTACTGACCCTCTGACAGTGCAGCACTCCCTCAGTACTGACCCTCCGACAGTGCAGCACTCCCTCAGCACTGACCCTCTGACAGTGCAGCACTCCCTCAGTACTGACCCTCTGATAGTGCAGCACTCCCTCAGTACTGACCCTCTGACAGTGCGACACTCCCTCAGTACTGACCCTCCGACAGTGCAGCACTCCCTCAGTACTGACCCTCTGACAGTGCGGCACTCCCTCAGTACTGACCCTCTGACAGTGCGGCACTCCCTCAGTACTGACTCTCTGACAGTGCAGCACTCCCTCAGTACTGACCCTCTGACAGTGCAGCATTCCCTCAGTACTGACCCTCTGACAGTGCAGCACTCCCTCAGTACTGACCCTCTGACAGTGCAGCGCTCCCTCAGCATTGACCCTCTGACAGTGCAGCACTCCCTCAGTACTGACCCTCTGACAGTGCAGCACTCTCTCAGTACTGACCCTCTGACAGTGCGGCGCTCCCTCAGTACTGACCCTCTGACAGTGCAGCACTCCCTCAGTACTGACCCTCTGACAGTACAGCACTCCCTCAGTACTGACCCTCTGACAGTGCAGCACTCCCTCAGTACTGACCCTCTGACAGTGCAGCACTCCCTCAGTACTGACCCTTTGACAGTGCAGCACTCCCTCAGTACTGACCCTCTGACAGTGCAGCACTCCCTCAGTACTGACCCTCTGACAGTGCAGCACTCCCTCAGTACTGACCCTCTGACAGTGCAGCACTCCCTCAGTACTGACCCTCTGACAGTGCAGCACTCCCTCAGCACTGACCCTCTGACAGTGCAGCGCTCCCTCAGTACTGACCCGCTGACAGTGCGGCACTCCCTCAGTACTGACCCTCTGACAGTGCGGCACTCTCTCAGTACTGACCCTCTGACAGTGCAGCACTCCCTCAGTACTGACCCTCTGACAGTGCGGCACTCCCTCAGTACTGACCCTCTGACTGTGCAGCACTCCCTCAGTACTGACCCTCTGACAGTGCGGCACTCCCTCAGTACTGACCCTCTGACAGTGCAGCACTCCCTCAGTACTGACCCTCTGACAGTGCAGCACTCCCTCAGTACTGACCCTCTGACAGTGCAGCACTCCCTCAGTACTGACCCTCTGACAGTGCAGCACTCCCTCAGTACTGACCCTCTGACAGTGCAGCACTCCCTCAGTACTGACCCTCTGACAGTGCAGCACTCCCTCAGTACTGACCCTCTGACAGTGCAGCACTCTCTCAGTACTGACCCTCTGACAGTGCAGCACTCCCTCAGTACTGACCCTCTGACAGTGCAGCACTCCCTCAGTACTGACCCTCTGACAGTGCGGCACTCCCTCAGTACTGACCCTCTGACAGTGCAGCACTCCCTCAGTACTGACCCTCTGACAGTGCAGCACTCTCTCAGTACTGACCCTCTGACAGTGCGGCGCTCCCTCAGTACTGACCCTCTGACAGTGCAGCACTCCCTCAGTACTGACCCTCTGACAGTACAGCACTCCCTCAGTACTGACCCTCTGACAGTGCAGCACTCCCTCAGTACTGACCCTCTGACAGTGCAGCACTCCCTCAGTACTGACCCTCTGACAGTGCAGCACTCCCTCAGTACTGACCCTTTGACAGTGCAGCACTCCCTCAGTACTGACCCTCTGACAGAGCAGCACTCCCTCAGTACTGGCCGGAAGCCAAGGTTATTCCCGCAGAGTTCCGGCCGCCCTTCCTGAATTCCACCCTTCACCAAATGGCCAGAGGGGGCCTGGGATTCACCGAGCCTCGGCCGCCATCTTTGGGATGTCTCGCTCACAATGGACGCCCCAGGAAGGGGTCGATCTGCCCGGAGGGTCAGCGCCAGCGTCTCTAGTCCGTCCGAGCCCCAAACTCCCAGCCGCCCTTTTCATTCTAAACCGTCCTTGTCCCCCTCCGTGGCCCTTAGCAACCATCCCTGTGGCCCTTAGCAACCATCTCCATCACCCTTAGCAACCATTCCTGTGACCCTTTGCAACCATTCCCCGTCCCATAGCAACCATCCCCGGCCCTTAGCAACCATCTCCGTCACCCTTAGGAACCATTCCCATGACCCTTAGCAACCATGGCCCATACCAACCATCCCCAAGGCCCTTAACGACTCTCCCTGTGGCCATTAGCCACCATCCCCATGGACCTTAGCAACCATGTTCCTCACCCTTAGCAACCAATCCCCTGGCCCTTAACAACCATCTCCCAGCCCGTAGCAAACATCCACTGGCTCTTGGCAACCATCTCCGTGGCCCTTAGCAACCATTCCCATGACCCTTAGCAACCATTACCATGGCTATTAACATCCATCCCCGTGACCCTTAGCAACCATCACCATGGCCCATTGCAACGATCCCCCGGCCCTTAGCAGCCATCCCCATGGCCCTTAGCAACCATCCCCGTGGCCCTTAGCAACCACCTCTCCACCTCCGGCCCTGAGCAACCATCCCTAATGCCCTTAGCAACTATCCCCATGGACCTTTGCAATCATCCCCTGGCCCTTAGCAACCATCTTCCTGGCCCTCAGCAACCATCTCCCTCACCCTTCGCGACTCTCCCCCTGGCCCTTAGCAACCATCCCTGTGGCGCTTAGCAACCATCTGGTGGCCCTTAGCAGCCATCCCCAAGGCCCTTAGCGCATATCCCCCGGCCCTTAGCAACCATCCCCCGTCCCTTAGCAACCATCCCCGTGATCCTTAGCAACCTTCACCCTGGCCCATAGCAACCATCCCCTGGCCCTTAGCAACCATTCCCCTGGCGCTTAGCAGCCATCTCCAAGGCCCTTAGCAACCATCCCCCGACCCTTAGCTCCCATCCCCGTGCCCCTTAGCAAACAGCTCCGTGGCCCTTAGCATCTATCCATGTGGCCCTTAGTGACTATCCTTCTGGCCCTTAGCAACCATCCCTGTGACCCTTAGCAACTATCCCCATGGACTTTAGCAACCATCCCCCTGCCCGTAGCAACCATCTCCCGACCCTTAGCAACCATCCCTGTGGCCCTTAGCAACCATCCCTGTGGACCTTAGCAACAATCCCCCGGCCCGTAGCAACCATCCTCAATGCCCTTAGCAACAATCTTTCTGGCCCTTAGCAACCATCACCCTGGCGCTTAGCAGCCATCCCCATGGCCCTTAGCAACCATCCCCCTGACCCTTAGCAACCATCCCCATGGCCCATAGTGACTATCCCCCTGGTCCTGAGCAACCATCCCCCGGACATTAACAACCATTCCCGAGTCCCTTAGCAACCATCGTCATTGCCCTTAGCAACCAATCCCTGAGGCCCTTGACAACCATCCCCGTGGATCTTAGCAACCATCCCCGTGGCCCTTAGCAACCATCTTCCTGGCCCTTAGCAACCATCCCCCTGGCCCTTAGCGACTATCCCCCTGGCCCTTAGCAACCATCCCCGTGGTCCTTTGCAATCATCCCCTTCCCTTAGCAACCATCTTCCTGGCCCTTAGCAACCATCCCCCGTCTCTTAGCAACCATCCCCTGGCCCGTAGCAACCATCCCCCGACCCTTAGCAACCATCCCTGTGTCCCTTAGCAACCATCTCCATGGCCCTTAGCAACCATTACAATGACCCTTAGTAACCATTCCCATGGCCCTTATCAACCATCCCCATCCCTTAGCAACCATCTCCGTAGCCCTTAGCATCCATCCACATGGCCCTTACCAACTATCCCCCTGGGCCTTAGCAACCATCCCCGTGGACCTTAAAAACCATCCCTGTGGCCCTTAGCAACAATCACCATGGTCCTTTGCAACCATCCGCTGGCCCTTAGCAACCATCTTCCAGTCCCTTAGCAACCATCTCCCTGGTCCTTTGCGAATATCCCTCTGGCCCTTAGCAACCATCCCTGTGGCACTTAGCAACCATCCCCGTGGTCCTTTGCAATCATCCCCTGGCCCTTAGCAACCATCTTTCTGGCACTTAGTAACCATCTTCCTGGCCCTTAGCAGCCATCCCCATGGCCCTTAGCAACCATCTCCCTGGCCCTTAGCGACCATCCCCATGGCCCTCAGCAACCATCCCCCTGGCGCTTAGCAGCCATCCCCATGGCCCTTAGCAACTATCCCCCTGGCCCTTAGCAACTATCCCCCTGGCCCTTAGCGACTATCCCCCGGACCTTAGGAGCCATCCCCGTGGACCTTAGCAACCATCCCCGTGGCCCTTAGCAACCATCCCCATGGACCTTTGCAACCATCCCCATGGACCTTTGCAACCATCTGCTGGCCCTTAGCAACCATCATCCTGGCCCTTAGCAACCATCTCCCTGGCCCTTAGCGACTATCCCTCTGGCCCTTAGCAACCATCCCTGTGGCACTTAGCAACCAGCCCTATGTTCCTTTGCAATCATACCCTGGCCCTTAGCAACCATCTTCCAGTCCCTTAGCAACCATCTCCCTGGCCCTTAGCGAATATCCCTCTGGCCCTTAGCAACCATCCCTGTGGCACTTAGCAACCATCCCCGTGGTCCTTTGCAATCATCCCCTGGCCCTTAGCAACCATCTTCCTGGCGCTTAGCCACCATCTTCCTGGCCCTTAGCAACTATCCCCATGGCCCTTAGCAACTATCCCACTGGTCCTTAGCAACCATCCATCTGGCCCATAGCAACCATTCCCATGTCCCTTATTAACCATTCCCGTGTCCCTTAGCAACCAACCACCTGGCTCTTAGCAACTATCCCCCTGGCCCTTAGCAACTATCTCCCTGGCCGTTAGCGACTATCCCCCTGGCCCTTAGCAATCATCTCTGTGGCACTTAGCAACCATCCCCGTAGTCTTTTGCAATCATCCCCTTCGCTTAGCAACCATCTTCCTGGCCTTTAGCAACCATCCCCCGACCCTTAGCAACCATCCCCGTGTCCCTTAGCAACCATCTCTGTTGTCCTTAGCAACCCTTACAATGACCCTTAGCAACCATTACAATGACCCTTAGCAACCATTACAATGACCCTTAGCAACCATTCCCATGGCCCTTAGCAACTATCCCCCTGGCCCTTAGCGACTATCCCCCGGCCCTTAGGAGCCATCCCCATGGACCTTAGCAACCATCCCCGTGGCCCTTAGCAACCATCCCCATGGACCTTTGCAACCATCCCCATGGACCTTTGCAACCATCTGCTGGCCCTTAGCGACTATCCCTCTGGCCCTTAGCAACCATCCCTGTGGCACTTAGCAACCAGCCCCGTGGTCCTTTGCAATCATCCCCTGGCCCTTAAAACCATCTTCCTGGCCCTTAGCAACCATCTCCCGTCTCTTAGCAACCATCCCCCGGCCCGTAGTAACCAACCCCCAAACCTTAGCAACCCTCCACGTGTCCCTTAGCAACCATCTCCGTGGCCCTTAGCAACCATTCCCGTGGCCCTTAGCAACCATCCCCATCCCATAGCAACCATCTCCGTGGCCCTTAGCATCCATACACATGGCCCTTAGCCACTATCCCCCTGGCCCTTAGCAACCATCCCCGTGGACCTTAAAAACCATCCCCATGGACCTTTGCAAACATCTGCAGGCCCTTAGCAACCATCTCCGTGGCCCTTAGCGGCTATCCCTCTGGCCCTTAGCAACCATCACTGTGGCCCTTAGCAGCCGTCCCCAAGGCTCTTAGCAACCAGCCCCCTGGCGCTTAGCAACCATCCCCATGGCCCTTAGAGACTATCCACCTGGCGCTTAGCAACCATCCACGTGGCCCTTAGCAACCAGACCCATGGCCCTTAGCGACTATCCCCCAGCCATTAGCAACCATCCCCGTGGCCCTTAGCAACCATCCACGTGGCCCTTAGCAACCATCCCCAAAACCCTTAGCAACCATCCCAATGGCCCTTTGCAAACAACCCCTTGGCCGTTAGCAAGCAGCCCATAGCACTTAGCAACCATCCCCTGACGCTTAGAAACCAGCCCAAAGTACTTAGCAACCAACCCATGACCCCTAGTAAATATCCCCATGGCCCATAGCAACTATCACCATTACCTGTAGCAACCAATCCCATGACATTTAGCAACCATTTCCATTGCCCTCAGCAACCAATCCCGAGAGCCTTAGCCACCAATGCCAAGGCCCTTAGCAACGATCGCCATTGCCCTCGGTAACCATCCTCAATCCCATTAGCAACCCATCCCGTGACCTTGAGCAACCATTCCCACGGCTCTGATCAGGGACCTGGTGCTCCGTGAGGCAACACGGGACAGGATTTGCATCAGCTCAACAATGGCTCCTTGTGCCACCATCGAAAGAAATCAGATCGACTCCCAACCTCGAAACCACACATTCAAATTCACTCACACGCGCTCCCCCCCGCTTCACTTCACTGACAGGCCCGGCTCCCCTCCCTCAGTCCCCACTCCCTCCCATCCAGACCCCCGGTGCCAGCGCTGAGGGAGTGCTGCACTGTCAGAGGGTCAGTACTGAGGGAGTGCGGCACTGTCAGAGGGTCAGTACTGAGGGAGTGCTGCACTGTCAGAGGGTCAGTGCTGAGGGAGTGCTGCACTGTCGGAGGGTCAGTACTGAGGGAGTGCTGCACTGTCAGAGGGTCAGTACTGAGGGAGTGCTGCACTGTCAGAGGGTCAGTACTGAGGGAGTGCTGCACTGTCAGAGGGTCAGCACTGAGGGAGTGCTGCACTGTCAGAGGGTCAGTACTGAGGGAGTGCTGCACTGTCGGAGGGTCAGTAATGAGGGAGTGCTGCACTGTCAGAGGTTCAGTACTGAGGGAGTGCTGCACTGTCAGAGGGTCAGTACTGAGGGAGTGCTGCACTGTCGGAGGGTCAGTAATGAGGGAGTGCTGCACTGTCAGAGGGTCAGTACTGAGGGAGTGCTGCACTGTCAGAGGGTCAGTACTGAGGGAGTGCTGCACTGTCGGAGGGTCAGTACTGAGGGAGTGCTGCACTGTCAGAGGGTCAGTACTGAGGGAGTGCCGCACTGTCAGAGGGTCAGTACTGAGGGAGTGCTGCACTGTCAGAGGGTCAGTACTGAGGGAGTGCTGCACTGTCAGAGGGTCAGTACTGAGGGAGTGCTGCACTGTCAGGGGGTCAGTGCTGAGGGAGTGCTGCACTGTCAGAGGGTCAGTACTGAGGGAGTGCTGCACTGTCAGAGGGTCAGGACTGAGGGAGTGCTGCACTGTCAGAGGGTCAGTGCTGAGGGAGTGCTGCACTGTCAGAGTGTCAGTAACGAGGGAGTGCTGCACTGTCAGAGGGTCAGTACTGAGGGAGTGCTGCACTGTCAGAGGGTCAGTACTGAGGGAGTGCTGCACTGTCAGAGGGTCAGTGCTGAGGGAGTGCTGCACTGTCAGAGGGTCAGTGCTGAGGGAGTGCTGCACTGTCAGAGGGTCAGTACTGAGGGAGTGCTGCACTGTCGGAGGGTCAGTACTGAGGGAGTGCCGCACTGTCAGAGGGTCAGTACTGAGGGAGTGCTGCATGTCAGAGGGTCAGTACTGAGGGAGTGCTGCACTGTCAGAGGGTCAGTGCTGAGGGAGTGCTGCACTGTCAGAGGGTCAGTACTGAGGGTGTGCTGCACTGTCAGAGGGTCAGTACTGAGGGAGTGCTGCACTGTTGGAGGGTCAGTACTGAGGGAGTGCTGCACTGTCAGAGGGTCAGTGCTGAGGGAGTGCCGCACTGTCAGAGGGTCAGTACTGAGGGAGTGCTGCACTGTCAGAGGGTCAGTACTGAGGGAGTGCTGCACTGTCAGAGGGTCAGTACTGAGGGACTGCCGCACTGTCAGAGGGTCAGTACTGAGGGAGTGCCGCACTGTCGGAGGGTCAGTACTGAGGGAGTGCTGCACTGTCAGAGGGTCAGTACTGAGGGAGTGCTGCACTGTTGGAGGTCAGTACTGAGGGAGTGCCGCACTGTCAGTGTGTCAGTACTGAGGGAGTGCCGCACTGTCAGTGTGTCAGTACTGAGGGAGTGCTGGACTGTCACAGGGAGATGTATACACACTAGGAAAGCTCCTAACCACTCGATTGATCCTGCGCTCTTGATTCCACCCCTTAGCATCCATCCACCAGCCCTTAACAACCATCCACCGGCCCTTAGCAACCGTCCCCATGGCCCTGAGTGACTATCGCCTTGGCCCTTAGCAACCCTCCCCCAGCCCTTAGCAACCATCCCAGGGCCCTTAGCACCCATTCCCGTGGCCCTTAGAAACCATCCCCTCTCCCCTTAGCAACTATCTCTGTTGCCCTTAGCAACCAATACAATAGCACTTAGCAACCATCCACATTGCCCTTTTCAACCAATCTCCGAGAGCCTTAGCAACCATCCCCGTGGCCCTTAGCAACCATCCCAGGGCCTTTAGCAACCATCCCCTGGCCCTTAGCAACCATCCCAGGGCCCTTAGCAACCATTCCCTGGCCCTTAGCAACCATCCCAAGGCCCTTAGCAACCAACCTCCGGCCCTTAGCGACTATACCCATGGCCCTTACCAAACTTCCCCAGGCCCTTAGGCACCATCCCCATGGCTCTTCGCAACCGTCCCCGTGGACCTTAGCAACCATCCCCTCTCCCCTTAGCAACTATTACCGTTGCCCTTAGCAACCAATCCCATAACACTTAGCAACCATCCACATTGCCCTTCTCAACCAATGCCCGAGGTCCATAGTAACCATCCCTTAGACCCTTAGCAACCAGCCCATAGCACTTAGCAACCATCCCATTACCCTCAATAACCATCCCCGTGGCCCTTAGCAACCAACCTCACGACCCTTAGCAACCATCCCCTGACCCTTAGCAATCAGCCCGGTGGCGCTTAGCAACCATCCCCAATGCCCTTAGCAACCATCGTCGCTGAGCTTGGCAAGCGATCCCATGACCTTCAGAAACCATTCCCGTTGCCTCAGCAACCAATCCCGAGACCTTAGCAACCAATGCCAAGGCCCTTAGCAACGATAGCCATTGCCCTCGGTAACCATCCCCAATGCCCTTAGCAACCAATCCCGTGACCGTTGAGCAACCATTCCCACGGCTCTGATCAGGGACCTGGTGCTCCGTGAGCAACACGGGACAGGATTTGCATCAGCTCAACAATGGCTCCTTGTGCCACCATCGAACCAAATCAGATCGACTCCCAACCTCGAAACCACACATTCAAATTCACTCACACGCGCTCCCCCCCCGCTTCACTTCACTGACAGGCCCGCTCCCCTCCCTCAGTCCCCATTCCCTCCCATCCAGACCCCCCGGTGCCAGCGCTGAGGGAGTGCCGCACTGTCAGAGGGTCAGTACTGAGGGAGTGCTGCACTGTCAGAGGGTCAGTACTGAGGGAGTGCCGCACTGTCAGAGGGTCAGTACTGAGGGAGTGCTGCACTGTCAGAGGGTCAGTACTGAGGGAGTGCTGCACTGTCGGAGGGTCAGTACTGAGGGGAGTGCTGCACTGTCAGAGGGTCAGTACTGAGGGAGTGCCGCACTGTCAGAGGGTCAGTGCTGAGGGAGTGCCGCACTGTCAGAGAGTCAGTACTGAGGGAGTGCTGCACTTTCAGAGGGTCAGTAATGAGGGAGTGCTGCACTGTCAGAGGGTCAGTACTGAGGGAGTGCCTGCACTGTCAGAGTGTCAGTACTGAGGGAGTGCTGCACTGTCAGAGGGTCAGTACTGAGGGAGTGCTGCACTGTCAGAGGGTCAGTACTGAGGGAGTGCTGCACTGTCAGAGTGTCAGTACTGAGGGAGTGCTGCACTGTCAGAGGGTCAGTAATGAAGGAGTGCTGCACTGTCAGAGTGTCAGTACTGAGGGAGTGCTGCACTGTCAGAGGGTCAGTACTGAGGGAGTGCTGCACTGTCAGAGGGTCAGTACTGAGGGAGTGCTGCACTGTCAGAGTGTCAGCAACTGAGGGAGTGCTGCACTGTCAGAGGGGTCAGTACTGAGGGAGTGCTGCACTGTCAGAGTGTCAGTACTGAGGGAGTGCTGCACTGTCAGAGGGTCAGTACTGAGGGAGTGCTGCACTGTCAGAGGGTCAGTACTGAGGGAGTGCTGCACTGTCAGAGGGTCAGTACTGAGGGAGTGCTGCACTGTCAGAGTGTCAGTACTGAGGGAGTGCTTGCACTGTCAGAGGGTCAGTACTGAGGGAGTGCTGCACTGTCAGAGTGTCAGTACTGAGGGAGTGCTGCACTGTCAGAGGGTCAGTACTGAGGAGTGCTGGACTGTCAGAGGGTCAGTACTGAGGGAGTGCTGCACTGTCAGAGTGTCGAGTACTGAGGGAGTGCTGCACTGTCAGAGGGTCAGTACTGAGGGAGTGCTGCACTGTCGGAGGGGTCAGTACTGAGGGAGTGCTGCACTGTCAGAGTGTCAGTACTGAGGGAGTGCTGCACTGTCAGAGGGTCAGTAATGAAGGAGTGCTGCACAGTCAGAGTGTCAGTACTGAGGGAGTGCTGCACTGTCAGAGGGTCAGTACTGAGGGAGTGCTGCACTGTCAGAGGGTCAGGACTGAGGGAGTGCTGCACTGTCAGAGTGTCAGCAACTGAGGGAGTGCGTGCACTGGTCAGAGGGTCAGTACTGAGGGAGTGCTGCACTGTCAGAGTGTCAGTACTGAGGGAGTGCTGCACTGTCAGAGGGTCAGTACTGAGGGAGTGCTGCACTGTCAGAGGGTCAGTACTGAGGGAGTGCTGCACTGTCAGAGGGTCAGTACTGAGGGAGTGCTGCACTGTCAGAGTGTCAGTACTGAGGGAGTGCTGCACTGTCAGAGGGTCAGTACTGAGGGAGTGCTGCACTGTCAGAGGGTCAGTACTGAGGGAGTGCTGCACTGTCAGAGGGTCAGTACTGAGGGAGTGCTGGACTGTCAGAGGGTCAGTACTGAGGGAGTGCTGCACTGTCAGAGTGTCAGTACTGAGGGAGTGCTGCACTGTCAGAGGGTCAGTACTGAGGGAGTGCTGCACTGTCGGAGGGTCAGTACTGAGGGAGTGCCGCACTGTCAGAGGGTCAGTACTGAGGGAGTGCTGCACTGTCGGAGGGTCAGTACTGAGGGAGTGCTGCACTGTCGGAGGGTCAGTACTGAGGGAGTGCTGCACTGTCAGAGGGTCAGTACTGAGGGAGTGCTGCACTGTCAGAGGGTCAGTACTGAGGGAGTGCTGCACTGTCAGAGGATCAGTACTGAGGGAGTGCTGCACTGTCAGAGGGTCAGTACTGAGGGAGTGCCGCACTGTCAGAGGGTCAGTACTGAGGGAGTGCTGCATGTCAGAGGGTCAGTACTGAGGGAGTGCCTGCACTGTCAGAGGGTCAGTGCTGAGGGAGTGCTGCACTGTCAGAGGGTCAGTACTGAGGGTGTGCTGCACTGTCAGAGGGTCAGTACTGAGGGAGTGCTGCACTGTTGGAGGGTCAGTACTGAGGGAGTGCTGCACTGTCAGAGGGTCAGTGCTGAGGGAGTGCCGCACTGTCAGAGGGTCAGTACTGAGGGAGTGCTGCACTGTCAGAGGGTCAGTACTGAGGGAGTGCTGCACTGTCAGAGGGTCAGTACTGAGGGACTGCCGCACTGTCAGAGGGTCAGTACTGAGGGAGTGCCGCACTGTCGGAGGGTCAGTACTGAGGGAGTGCTGCACTGTCAGAGGGTCAGTACTGAGGGAGTGCTGCACTGTTGGAGGTCAGTACTGAGGGAGTGCCGCACTGTCAGTGTGTCAGTACTGAGGGAGTGCCGCACTGTCAGTGTGTCAGTACTGAGGGAGTGCTGGACTGTCACAGGGAGATGTATACACACTAGGAAAGCTCCTAACCACTCGATTGATCCTGCGCTCTTGATTCCACCCCTTAGCATCCATCCACCAGCCCTTAACAACCATCCACCGGCCCTTAGCAACCGTCCCCATGGCCCTGAGTGACTATCGCCTTGGCCCTTAGCAACCCTCCCCCAGCCCTTAGCAACCATCCCAGGGCCCTTAGCACCCATTCCCGTGGCCCTTAGAAACCATCCCCTCTCCCCTTAGCAACTATCTCTGTTGCCCTTAGCAACCAATACAATAGCACTAGCAACCATCCACATTGCCCTTTTCACCAATCTCCGAGAGCCTTAGCAACCATCCCCGTGGCCCTTAGCAACCATCCCAGGGCCTTTAGCAACCATCCCCTGGCCCTTAGCAACCATCCCAGGGCCCTTAGCAACCATTCCCTGGCCCTTAGCAACCATCCCAAGGCCCTTAGCAACCAACCTCCGGCCCTTAGCGACTATACCCATGGCCCTTACCAAACTTCCCAGGCCCTTAGGCACCATCCCCATGGCTCTTCGCAACCGTCCCCGTGGACCTTAGCAACCATCCCCTCTCCCCTTAGCAACTATTACCGTTGCCCTTAGCAACCAATCCCATAACACTTAGCAACCATCCACATTGCCCTTCTCAACCAATGCCCGAGGTCCATAGTAACCATCCCTTAGACCCTTAGCAACCAGCCCATAGCACTAGCAACCATCCCATTACCCTCAATAACCATCCCCGTGGCCCTTAGCAACCAACCTCACGACCCTTAGCAACCATCCCCTGACCCTTAGCAATCAGCCCGGTGGCGCTTAGCAACCATCCCCAATGCCCTTAGCAACCATCGTCGCTGACTTGGCAAGCGATCCCATGACCTTCAGAAACCATTCCCGTTGCCCTCAGCAACCAATCCCGAGACCCTTAGCAACCAATGCCAAGGCCCTTAGCAACGATAGCCATTGCCCTCGGTAACCATCCCCAATGCCCTTAGCAACCAATCCCGTGACCTTGAGCAACCATTCCCACGGCTCTGATCAGGGACCTGGTGCTCCGTGAGCAACACGGGACAGGATTTGCATCAGCTCAACAATGGCTCCTTGTGCCACCATCGAACCAAATCAGATCGACTCCCAACCTCGAAACCACACATTCAAATTCACTCACACGCGCTCCCCCCCGCTTCACTTCACTGACAGGCCCGGCTCCCCTCCCTCAGTCCCCATTCCCTCCCATCCAGACCCCCGGTGCCAGCGCTGAGGGAGTGCCGCACTGTCAGAGGGTCAGTACTGAGGAGTGCTGCACTGTCAGAGGGTCAGTACTGAGGGAGTGCCGCACTGTCAGAGGGTCAGTACTGAGGGAGTGCTGCACTGTCAGAGGGTCAGTACTGAGGGAGTGCTGCACTGTCGGAGGGTCAGTACTGAGGGAGTGCTGCACTGTCAGAGGGTCAGTACTGAGGGAGTGCCGCACTGTCAGAGGGTCAGTGCTGAGGGAGTGCCGCACTGTCAGAGAGTCAGTACTGAGGGAGTGCTGCACTTTCAGAGGGTCAGTAATGAGGGAGTGCTGCACTGTCAGAGGGTCAGTACTGAGGGAGTGCTGCACTGTCAGAGTGTCAGTACTGAGGGAGTGCTGCACTGTCAGAGGGTCAGTACTGAGGGAGTGCTGCACTGTCAGAGGGTCAGTACTGAGGGAGTGCTGCACTGTCAGAGTGTCAGTACTGAGGGAGTGCTGCACTGTCAGAGGGTCAGTAATGAAGGAGTGCTGCACTGTCAGAGTGTCAGTACTGAGGGAGTGCTGCACTGTCAGAGGGTCAGTACTGAGGGAGTGCTGCACTGTCAGAGGGTCAGTACTGAGGGAGTGCTGCACTGTCAGAGGGTCAGTACTGAGGGAGTGCAGCACGTCAGA
>JANJGN010004860.1:0-29343 GCA_026770705.1 Isurus oxyrinchus
AGAATGTCTGCCTCTGTTTAAGTCTGTTTGCCTCTGTTTCACTATGTTTGCCTCTGTTTCACTCTGTTTGCCTCTCTTTCACTCTGTTTGCCTCTGTTTCACTCTTTTTGCCTCTGTTTGCCTCTGTTTAAGTCTGTTTGTCTCTGTTTCACACTGTTTGCCTCTGTTTCACTCTGTTTGCCTCTCTTTCACTCTGTTTGCCTCTGTTTCACTCTGTTTGCCTCTGTTTCACTCTTTTTGCCTCTGTTTGCCTCTGTTTAAGTCTGTTTGCCTCTGTTTCAGTCTGTTTGCCTCTGTTTCAGTCTGTTTGCCTCTGTTTCAGTCTGTTTGCCTCTGTTTCATTCTGTTTGCCTCTGTTTCACTCTTTTGGCCTCTGTTTCACTCTTTATGCCTCTCTTTAACTCTGTTTAACTCTGTTTGCATGTTTTTCACTCTGTCTGCCTCAGTTTCACTCTGTTTGCCACTGTTTCACTCTGTTTGCCTCTGCGTCACTCCGTTTGCCTCTGTTTCATTGTGTTTGCCTCTGTTTCACTCGGTTTGCCTCTGTTTTACTCTGTTTGCCTCTGTTTCACTCTGTTTCACTCAGTTTGCCTCTGTTTCACTCTGTTCGCCTCTGTTTCACACTGTTTGCCTTTGTTTCGCTCTGTTTGCCTCTCTTTCACTCTGTTTGCCTCCGTTTCACTCTGTTTGCCTCTGTTTCACTCTTTTTGCCTCTGTTTCACTGTGTTTGCTTCTGTTTCACTCTGTTTGCCTCTGTTTCACTCTGTTTGCCACTGTTTCACTCCTTTTGCCTCTGTTTGCATCTGTTTAAGTCTGTTTGCCTCTGTTTAAGTCTGTCTGCCTCAGTTTCAGTCTGTTTGCCTCTGATTCAGTCTGTTTGCCTCTGTTTAAGTCTGTTTGCCTCTGTTTCACTCTGTTTGCCTCTGTTTCACTCTGTTTGCCTCTGTTTCAATCTGTTTCCATCTGTTTCACTCTTTTTGCCTCTGTTTCCCTCTGTTTAAGTCTGTTTGCCTCTGTTTAAGTTGTCTGCCTCAGTTTCAGTCTGTTTGCCTCTGATTCAGTCTGTTTGCCTCTGTTTAATTCTGTTTGCCTCTGTTTCACTCTGTTTGCCTCTGCTTCACTCTGTTTGCCTCTTGTTTCACCTGTTTGTCTCTGTTTCACTCTGTTTGCCTCTGTTTGCCTCTGTTTCACTCTGTTTGCCTCTGATTCACTCTGCGCGCCTCTGTTTCACTCTTTTTGCCTCTGTTTGCCTCCGTTTCAGTCTGTTTGGCTCTGTTTCAGTCTATTTGCCTCTGTTTCTGTCTGTTTGCCTCTGTTTCAGTCTGCTAGCCTCTGTTTCATTCTGTTTGCCTCTGTTTCACTCTTTTTGCCTCTGTTTCACTCTTTATGACTCTGTTTAACTCTGTTTAACACTGTTT
Source organism: Isurus oxyrinchus (assembly GCA_026770705.1). Classification (NCBI taxonomy): domain Eukaryota; kingdom Metazoa; phylum Chordata; class Chondrichthyes; order Lamniformes; family Lamnidae; genus Isurus; species Isurus oxyrinchus. Next base: position 1,419 of record JANJGN010004860.1, read on the forward strand.
GCCTCCGTTTCACTCTGCTGCCTCTGTTTCACTCTGTTTGCCTCTGTTTCACTGTGTTTACCTCTGTTTCACTTTGTTTGCCTCTTGTTTCACTTGTTTGCCTCTTTTTCACTCTGTTTGCCTCTGTTTCACTCTGTTTGCCTCTGTTTCACTCTGTTTGCCTCTGCTTCACTCTAGTTGCCTCTGTTTCACTCTGTTTGCCTCTGTTTCACTCTGTTTGCCTCTGTTTCACTCTGTTAGCCTCTGTTTAAGTCTGTTTGCCTCTGTTTCTCTCTGTTTGCATCTGTTCAACTCTGTTTGCCTGTGTTTCACTCTGTCTGCCTCAGTTTCACTCTGTTTGCCTCTGTTTCACTCTGTTTGCCTCTGCTTCCCTCTTTTGCGTCTGTTTCATTCTGTTTGCCTCTGTTCCACTCTGTTTGCCTCTGTTCACTCTGTTTGCCTCTATTTCAATCTGTTTCACTCTGTTTGCCTCTGTTTCACTCTGTTTGTCTCTGTTTCACTCTGTTTGCCTCTTGTTTCACCTGTTTGTCTCTGTTTCACTCTGTTTGCCTCTGTTTAACTCTTTTTGCCTCTGTTTCACTCTGTTTGACTCTGCTTCACTCTGGTTGCCTCTGTTTCAGTCTGTTTGCCTCTCTTTCACTCTGTTTGCCTCTGTTTCACTCTTTTTGCCTCTGTTTCACTCTTTATGCATCTGTTTAACTCTGTTTAACTCTGTTTAACTCTGTTTGCCTCCGTTTCACTCTCTCTGTTTCACTCTGTTTGCCTCTGCTTCACTGTGTTTGCATCTGTTTTCACTCTGTTTGCCTCTGCTTCACTCTGGTTGCCTCTGTTTCCCTCTGTTTGCCTCTGTTTCACTCTGTTTGCCTCTGCTTCACTCTTTTTGCCTCTGTTTGCCTCTGTTTAAGTCTGTTTGCCTCTGTTTAAGTCTGTCTGCCTCAGTTTCAGTCTGTTTGCCTCTGATTCAGTCTGTTTCACTGTGTTTGCCTCTCTTTAACTCTGTTTGCCTCTGTTTCACTCTGTTTGCCTCTGTTTTCACTCTTTTTGCCTCTGTTTGCCTCTGTTTAAGTCTGTTTGTCTCTGTTTCACACTGTTTGCCTCTGTTTTCACTCTGTTTGCCTCTGTTTCACTCTTTTTGCCTCTGTTTGCCTCTGTTTCACTCTGTTTGCCTCTGTTTCACTCTGTTTGCCTCTGTTTCACACTGTTTGCCTTGTTTCGCTCTGTTTGCCTCTCTTTCACTCTGTTTGCCTCTGTTTCACTCTGTATGCATCTGTTTCACTCTATTTGCCTCTGTTTGCCACTATTTAAGTCTGTTTGCCTCTGTTTCAGTCTGTTTGCCTCTGTTTCAGTCAGTTTGCCTCTGTTTCAGTCTGTTTGCCTCTGTTTCATTCTGTTTGCCTCTGTTTCACTCTTTTTGCCTCTGTTTCACTCTTTATGCCTCTGTTTAACTCTGTTTCACTCTGTTTGCCTCTCTTTAACTCTGTTTGCCTCTGTTTCACTCTGTTTGCCTCTGTTTCAATCTTTTTGCCTCTGTTTGCCTCTGTTTAAGTCTGTTTGTCTCTGTTTCACACTGTTTGCCTCTGTTTCACTCTGTTTGCCTCTCTTTTACTCTGTTTGCCTCTGTTTCACTCTGTTTGCCTCTGTTTCACTCTTTTTGCCTCTGTTTGCCTCTCTTTAAGTCTGTTTGCCTCTGTTTCAGTCTGTTTGCCTCTGTTTCAGTCTGTTTGCCTCTGTTTCAGTCTGTTTGCCTCTGTTTCATTCTGTTTGCCTCTGTTTCCACTCTTTTGGCCTTTGTTTCACTCTTTATGCCTCTGTTTAACTCTGTTTAACTCTGTTTGCATGTGTTTCACTCTGTCTGCCTCAGTTTCATTCTGTTTGCCACTGTTTCACTCTGTTTGCCTCTGCGTCACTCTGTTTGCCTCTGTTTCATTCTGTTTGCCTCTGTTTCACTCGGTTTGCCTCTGTTTTCCTCTGTTTGCCTCTGTTTCACTCTGTTTGCCTCTGTTTCACTCTGTTTGCCTCTGTTTCACACTGTTTGCCTTTGTTTCGCTCTGTTTGCCTCTCTTTCACTCTGTTTGACTCTGTTTCACTCTGTTTGCATCTGTTTCACTTTTTTTGCCTCTGTTTGCCTCTATTTAAGTCTGTTTGCCTCTGTTTCAGTCTGTTTGCCTCTGTTTCAGTCTGTTTGCCTCCTCTGTTTCAGTCTGTTTGCCTCTGTTTCATTCTGTTTGCCTCTGTTTCACTCTTTTTGCCTCTGTTTCACTCTTTATGCCTCTGTTTAACTCAGTTTAACTCTGTTTGCCTCCGTTTCACTCTGTTTGCCTCTGTTTCACTCTTTTTGCCTCTGTTTCACTGTGTTTGCTTCTGTTTCACTCTGTTTGCCTCTGTTTCACTCTGTTTGCCACTGTTTCACTCCATTTGCTTCTGTTTGCATCTGTTTAAGTCTGTTTGCCTCTGTTTAAGTCTGTCTGCCTCAGTTTCAGTCTGTTTGCCTCTGATTCAGTCTGTTTGCCTCTGTTTAAGTCTGTTTGCCTCTGTTTCACTCTGTTTGCCTCTGTTTCACTCTGTTTGCCTCTGTTTCACTCTGTTTCCATCTGTTTCACTCTTTTTGCCTCTGTTTCCCTCTGTTTAAGTCTGTTTGCCTCTGTTTAAGTTGTCTGCCTCAGTTTCAGTCTGTTTGCCTCTGATTCAGTCTGTTTGCCTCTGTTTAAGTCTGTTTGCCTCTGTTTCACTCAGTTTGCCTCTGTTTCACTCTGTTTGCCTCTGTTTCACTCTGCTTCACTCTGTTTGCCTCTTGTTTCACCTGTTTGTCTCTGTTTCACTCTGTTTGCCTCTGTTTGCCTCTGTTTCACTCTGTTTGCCTCTGATTCACTCTGCGCGCCTCTGTTTCACTCTTTTTGCCTCTGTTTGCCTCCGTTTCAGTCTGTTTGGCTCTGTTTCAGTCTGTTTGCCTCTGTTTCTGTCTGTTTGCCTCTGTTTCAGTCTGCTAGCCTCAGTTTCATTCTGTTTGCCTCTGTTTCACTCTTTTTGCCTCTGTTTCACTCTTTATGCCTCTGTTTAACTCTGTTTAACACTGTTTGCCTCCGTTTCACTCTGCTGCCTCTGTTTCACTCTGTTTGCCTCTGTTTCACTGTGTTTACCTCTGTTTCACTCTGTTTGCCTCTTGTTTCACTTGTTTGCCTCTTTTTCAGTCTGTTTGCCTCTGTTTCACTCTGTTTGCCTCTGTTTCACTCTGTTTGCCTCTGCTTCACTCTAGTTGCCTCTGTTTCACTCTGTTTGCCTCTGTTTCACTCTGTTTGCCTCTGTTTCAATCTGTTTGCCTCTGTTTCACTCTGTTTCCCTCTGTTTCAGTCTGTTTGCCTCTTGTTTTATCTGTTGGCTTCTGTTTCACTCTGTTTGCCTCTGTTTCACTCTGTTTGCCTCTGTTTGCCGCTGTTTCACTCTGTTTGCCTCTGTTTCACTCTGTTTGCCTCTGTTTCACTCTGTTTGCCTCTGTTTAAGTCTTCTTGCCTCTGTTTCACTCTGTTAGCCTCTGTTTGAGTCTGTTTGCCTCTGTTTCTCTCTGTTTGCATCTGTTCAACTCTGTTTGCCTGTGTTTCACTCTGTCTGCCTCAGTTTCACTCTGTTTGCCTCTGTTTCACTCTGTTTGCCTCTGCTTCCCTCTTTTGCGTCTGTTTCATTCTGTTTGCCTCTGTTCCCCTCTGTTTGCCACTGTTTCACTCTGTTTGCCTCTATTTCACTCTGTTTCACTCTGTTTGCCTCTGTTTCACTCTGTTTGCCTCTGTTTCACTCTGTTTCCCTCTGTTTCAGTCTGTTTGCCTCTTGTTTTACCTGTTGGCTTCTGTTTCACTCTTTTTGCCTCTGTTTCACTCTGTTTGCCTCTGTTTGCCGCTGTTTCACTCTGTTTGCCTCTGTTTCACTCTGTTTGCCTCTGTTTCACTCTGTTTGCCTCTGTTTAAGTCTTCTTGCCTCTGTTTCACTCTGTTAGCCTCTGTTTAAGTCTGTTTGCCTCTGTTTCTCTCTGTTTGCATCTGTTCAACTCTGTTTGCCTGTGTTTCACTCTGTCTGCCTCAGTTTCACTCTGTTTGCCTCTGTTTCACTCTGTTTGCCTCTGCTTCCCTCTTTTGCGTCTGTTTCATTCTGTTTGCCTCTGTTCCACTCTGTTTGCCTCTGTTTCACTCTGTTTGCCTCTATTTCACTCTGTTTCACTCTGTTTGCCTCTGTTTCACTCAGTTTGCCTCTGTTTCACTCTGTTTGCCTCTTGTTTCACCTGTTTGTCTCTGTTTCACTCTGTTTGCCTCTGTTTAACTATTTTTGCCTCTGTTTCACTCTGTTTGACTCTGCTTCACTCTGGTTGCCTCTGTTTCAGTCTGTTTGCCTCTCTTTCACTCTGTTTGCCTCTGTTTCACTCTTTTTGCCTCTGTTTCACTCTTTATGCATCTGTTTAACTCTGTTTAACTCTGTTTAACTCTGTTTGCCTCCGTTTCACTCTGTTTCACTCTGTTTGCCTCTGGTTGCCTCTGTTTCCCTCTGTTTGCCTCTGTTTCACTCTGTTTGCCTCTGTTTCACTCTTTTTGCCTCTGTTTGCCTCTGTTTAAGTCTGTTTGCCTCTGTTTAAGTCTGTCTGCCTCAGTTTCAGTCTGTTTGCCTCTGATTCAGTCTGTTTGCCTCTGTTTCACTCTGGTTGCCTCTCTTTAACTCTGTTTGCCTCTGTTTCACTCTGTTTGCCTCTGTTTCACTCTTTTTGCCTCTGTTTGCCTCTGTTTAAGTCTGTTTGTCTCTGTTTCACACTGTTTGCCTCTGTTTCACTCTGTTTGCCTCTGTTTCACTCTGTTTGCTTCTGTTTCACACTGTTTGCCTTTATTTCGCTCTGTTTGCCTCTCTTTCACTCTGTTTGCCTCTGTTTCACTCTGTATGCATCTGTTTCACTCTTTTTGCCTCTGTTTGCCACTATTTAAGTCTGTTTGCCTCTGTTTCAGTCTGTTTGCCTCTGTTTCTGTCAGTTTGCCTCTGTTTCAGTCTGTTTGCCTCTGTTTCATTCTGTTTGCCTCTGTTTCACTCTTTTTGCCTCTGTTTCACTCTTTATGCCTCTGTTTAACTCTGTTTAACTCTGTTTGCCTCCGTTTCACTCTTTTTGCCTCTGTTTCACTCTTTTTGCCTCTGTTTGCCTCGGTTTAAGTCTGTTTGCCTCTGTTTAAGTCTGTATGCCACTGTTTCACTCTTTTTGCCTCTGTTTGCCTCGGTTTAAGTCTGTTTGCCTCTGTTTAAGTCTGTATGCCTCTTTTTAAGTCTGGTTGCCTCTGTTTCACTATGTTTGCCTCTGTTTCACTCTGTTTGCCTCTCTTTAACTCTGTTTGCCTCTGTTTCACTCTGTTTGCCTCTGTTTCACTCTTTTTGCCTCTGTTTGCCTCTGTTTAAGTCTGTTTGTCTCTGTTTCACACTGTTTGCCTCTGTTTCACTCTGTTTGCCTCTCTTTTACTCTGTTTGCCTCTGTTTCACTCTGTTTGCCTCTGTTTCACTCTTTTTGCCTCTGTTTGCCTCTGTTTAAGTCTGTTTGCCTCTGTTTCAGTCTGTTTGCCTCTGTTTCAGTCTGTTTGCCTCTGTTTCAGTCTGTTTGCCTCTGTTTCATTCTGTTTGCCTCTGTTTCACTCTTTTGGCCTCTGTTTCACTCTTTATGCCTCTGTTTAACTCTGTTTAACTCTGTTTGCATGTGTTTCACTCTGCCTGCCTCAGTTTCACTCTGTTTGCCACTGTTTCACTCTGTTTGCCTCTGCGTCACTCTGTTTGCCTCTGTTTCATTCTGTTTGCCTCTGTTTCACTCGGTTTGCCTCTGTTTTACTCTGTTTGCCTCTGTTTCACTCTGTTTGCCTCTGTTTCACTCTGTTTGCCTCTGTTTCACACTGTTTGCCTTTGTTTCGCTCTGTTTGCCTCTCTTTCACTCTGTTTGACTCTGTTTCACTCTGTTTGCATCTGTTTCACTCTTTTTGCCTCTGTTTGCCTCTATTTAAGTCTGTTTGCCTCTGTTTCAGTCTGTTTGCCTCTGTTTCAGTCTGTTTGCCTCTGTTTCAGTCTGTTTGCCTCTGTTTCATTCTGTTTGCCTCTGTTTCACTCTTTTTGCCTCTGTTTCACTCTTTATGCCTCTGTTTAACTCAGTTTAACTCTGTTTGCCTCCGTTTCACTCTGTTTGCCTCTGTTTCACTCTTTTTGCCTCTGTTTCACTGTGTTTGCTTCTGTTTCACTCTGTTTGCCTCTGTTTCACTCTGTTTGCCACTGTTTCACTCCATTTGCCTCTGTTTGCATCTGTTTAAGTCTGTTTGCCTCTGTTTAAGTCTGTCTGCCTCAGTTTCAGTCTGTTTGCCTCTGATTCAGTCTGTTTGCCTCTGTTTAAGTCTGTTTGCCTCTGTTTCACTCTGTTTGCCTCTGTTTCACTCTGTTTGCCTCTGTTTCACTTTGTTTCCATCTGTTTCACTCTTTTTGCCTCTGTTTCCCTCTGTTTAAGTCTGTTTGCCTCTGTTTAAGTTGTCTGCCTCAGTTTCAGTCTGTTTGCCTCTGATTCAGTCTGTTTGCCTCTGTTTAAGTCTGTTTGCCTCTGTTTCACTCTGTTTGCCTCTGTTTCACTCTGTTTGCCTCTGTTTCACTCTGCTTCACTCTGTTTGCCTCTTGTTTCACCTGTTTGTCTCTGTTTCACTCTGTTTGCCTCTGTTTGCCTCTGTTTCACTCTGTTTGCCTCTGTTTCACTCTGTTTGCCTCTGTTTCACTCTTTTTGCCTCTGTTTGCCTCCGTTTCAGTCTGTTTGGCTCTGTTTCAGTCTGTTTGCCTCTGTTTCTGTCTGTTTGCCTCTGTTTCAGTCTGCTAGCCTCTGTTTCATTCTGTTTGCCTCTGTTTCACTCTTTTTGCCTCTGTTTCACTCTTTATGCCTCTGTTTAACTCTGTTTAACACTGTTTGCCTCCGTTTCACTCTGCTGCCTCTGTTTCACTCTGTTTGCCTCTGTTTCACTGTGTTTAACTCTGTTTCACTCTGTTTGCCTCTTGTTTCACTTGTTTGCCTCTTTTTCACTCTGTTTGCCTCTGTTTCACTCTGTTTGCCTCTGTTTCACTCTGTTTGCCTCTGCTTCACTCTAGTTGCCTCTGTTTCACTCTGTTTGCCTCTGTTTCACTCTGTTTGCCTCTGTTTCACTCTGTTTCCCTCTGTTTCAGTCTGTTTGCCTCTTGTTTTACCTGTTGGCTTCTGTTTCACTCTGTTTGCCTCTGTTTCACTCTGTTTGCCTCTGTTTGCCGCTGTTTCACTCTGTTTGCCTCTGTTTCACTCTGTTTGCCTCTGTTTCACTCTGTTTGCCTCTGTTTAAGTCTTCTTGCCTCTGTTTCACTCTGTTAGCCTCTGTTTGAGTCTGTTTGCCTCTGTTTCTCTCTGTTTGCATCTGTTCAACTCTGTTTGCCTGTGTTTCACTCTGTCTGCCTCAGTTTCACTCTGTTTGCCTCTGTTTCACTCTGTTTGCCTCTGCTTCCCTCTTTTGCGTCTGTTTCATTCTGTTTGCCTCTGTTCCACTCTGTTTGCCTCTGTTTCACTCTGTTTGCCTCTATTTCACTCTGTTTCACTCTGTTTGCCTCTGTTTCACTCTGTTTGCCTCTGTTTCACTCTGTTTGCCTCTTGTTTCACCTGTTTGTCTCTGTTTCACTCTGTTTGCCTCTGTTTAACTCTTTTTGCCTCTGTTTCACTCTGTTTGACTCTGCTTCACTCTGGTTGCCTCTGTTTCAGTCTGTTTGCCTCTCTTTCACTCTGTTTGCCTCTGTTTCACTCTTTTTGCCTTTGTTTCACTCTTTATGCATCTGTTTAACTCTGTTTAACTCTGTTTGCCTCCGTTTCACTCTGTTTGCCTCTGTTTCACTCTGTTTGCCTCTGCTTCACTGTGTTTGCATCTGTTTCACTCTGTTTGCCTCTGTTTCAGTCTGTTTTCCTCTGTTTCACTCTGTTTGCCTCTGTTTCACTCTGTTTGTCTCTGTTTCACTCACGTTTCACTCTGTTTGCCTCTGTTTCACTCTCTTTGCCTCTGTTTCACTCAGTTTGCCCTTGTTTCACCTGTTTGTCCGTGTTTCACTCTGTTTGCCGCTGTTTAACTCTGCTTGCCTCTGTTTCACTCTGTTTGCCTCTGTTTCACTCTTTTTCACTCTGTTTGCCTCTGTTTCACTCTGTTTTCCTCTGTTTCGCTCTGTTTGCCTCTTGTTTCACCTGTTTGTCTCTGTTTCAATCAGTTTGCCTCTGTTTAACTCTGTTTGCCTCTGTTTCACTCTGTTTGCCTCTGCTTCACTCTGGTTGCCTCTGTTTCCCTCTGTTTGCCTCTGTTTCACTCTGTTTGCCTCTGTTTCACTCTTTTTGCCTCTGTTTGCCTCTGTTTTAGTCTGTTTGCCTCTGTTTAAGTCTGTCTGCCTCAGTTTCAGTCTGTTTGCCTCTGATTCAGTCTGTTTGCCTCTGTTTAAGTCTGTTTGCCTCTGTTTCACTATGTTTGCCTCTCTTTCACTCTGTTTGCCTATGTTTCACTATGTTTGCCTTTGTTTCACTCTTTTTGCCTCTGTTTGCCTCTGTTTAAGTCTGTTTGCCTCCGTTTCTCTCTGTTTGCCTCTGTTTCACTCTTCTTGCCTCTGTTTCACTGTGTTTGCTTCTGTTTCACTCTGTTTGCCTCTGTTTCACTCTGTTTGCCACTGTCTCACTCGTTTTGCCTCTGTTTGCATCTGTTTAAGTCTGTTTGCCTCTGTTTAAGTCTGTCTGCCTCAGTTTCAGTCTGTTTGCCTCTGATTCAGTCTGTTTGCTTCTGTTTAAGTCTGTTTGCCTCTGTTTCACTCTGTTTGCCTCTGTTTCACTCTGTTTCCATCTGTTTCACTCTTTTTGCCTCTGTTTCCCTCTGTTTAAGTCTGTTTGCCTCCGTTTCACTCTGCTGCCTCTGTTTCACTCTGTTTGCCTCTGTTTCACTGTGTTTACCTCTGTTTCACTCTGTTTGCCTCTTGTTTCACTTGTTTGCCTCTTGTTTTACCTGTTGGCTTCTGTTTCACTCTGTTTGCCTCTGTTTCACTCTGTTTGCCTCTGTTTGCCGCTGTTTCACTCTGTTTGCCTCTGTTTCACTCTGTTTGCCTCTGTTTCACTCTGTTAGCCTCTGTTTAAGTCTGTTTGCCTCTGTTTCTCTCTGTTTGCATCTGTTCAACTCTGTTTGCCTGTGTTTCACTCTGTCTGCCTCAGTTTCACTCTGTTTGCCTCTGTTTCACTCTGTTTGCCTCTGGTTCCCTCTTTTGCGTCTGTTTCATTCTGTTTGCCTCTGTTCCACTCTGTTTGCCTCTGTTTCACTCTGTTTGCCTCTATTTCACTCTGTTTCACTCTGTTTGCCTCTGTTTCACTCTGTTTGCCTCTGTTTCACTCTGTTTGCCTCTTGTTTCACCTGTTTGTCTCTGTTTCACTCTGTTTGCCTCTGTTTAACTCTTTTTGCCTCTGTTTCACTCTGTTTGACTCTGCTTCACTCTGGTTGCCTCTGTTTCAGTCTGTTTGCCTCTCTTTCACTCTGTTTGCCTCTGTTTCACTCTTTTTGCCTCTGTGTCACTCTTTATGCATCTGTTTAACTCTGTGTAACTCTGTTTGCCTCCGTTTCACTCTGTTTGCCTCTGTTTCACTCTGTTTGCCTCTGCTTCACTTTGTTTGCATCTGTTTCACTCTGTTTGCCTCTGTTTCAGTCTGTTTGCCTCTGTTTCACTCTGTTTGCCTCTGCTTCACTCTGCTTGCCTCTGTTTGCCTCTGTTTGCCTCTGTTTCACTCTGTTTGTCTCTGTTTCACTCTTTTTGCCTCTGTTTGCCTCTGTTTAAGTCTGTTTGCCTCTGTTTAAGTCTGTCTGCCTCAGTTTCAGTCTGTTTGCCTCTGATTCAGTCTGTTTGCCTCTCTTTCACTCTGTTTGCCTCTGTTTGCCTCTGTTTCAGTCTGTTTGCCTCTGTTTCAGTCTGTTTGCCTCTGTTTCAGTCTGTTTGCCTCTGTTTCAGTCTGTTTGCCTCTGTTTCATTCTGTTTGCCTCTGTTTCACTCTTTTTGCCTCTGTTTGCCTCTATTTAAGTCTGTTTGCCTCTGTTTCAGTCTGTTTGCCTCTGTTTCAGTCTGTTTGCCTCTGTTTCAGTCTGTTTGCCTCTGTTTCATTCTGTTTGCCTCTGTTTCACTCTTTTTGCCTCTGTTTCACTCTTTATGCCTCTGTTTAACTCAGTTTAACTCTGTTTGCCTCCGTTTCACTCTGTTTGCCTCTGTTTCACTCTTTTTGCCTCTGTTTCACTGTGTTTGCTTCTGTTTCACTCTGTTTGCCTCTGTTTCACTCTGTTTGCCACTGTTTCACTCCATTTGCCTCTGTTTGCATCTGTTTAAGTCTGTTTGCCTCTGTTTAAGTCTGTCTGCCTCAGTTTCAGTCTGTTTGCCTCTGATTCAGTCTGTTTGCCTCTGTTTAAGTCTGTTTGCCTCTGTTTCACTCTGTTTGCCTCTGTTTCACTCTGTTTGCCTCTGTTTCACTTTGTTTCCATCTGTTTCACTCTTTTTGCCTCTGTTTCCCTCTGTTTAAGTCTGTTTGCCTCTGTTTAAGTTGTCTGCCTCAGTTTCAGTCTGTTTGCCTCTGATTCAGTCTGTTTGCCTCTGTTTAAGTCTGTTTGCCTCTGTTTCACTCTGTTTGCCTCTGTTTCACTCTGTTTGCCTCTGTTTCACTCTGCTTCACTCTGTTTGCCTCTTGTTTCACCTGTTTGTCTCTGTTTCACTCTGTTTGCCTCTGTTTGCCTCTGTTTCACTCTGTTTGCCTCTGTTTCACTCTGTTTGCCTCTGTTTCACTCTTTTTGCCTCTGTTTGCCTCCGTTTCAGTCTGTTTGGCTCTGTTTCAGTCTGTTTGCCTCTGTTTCTGTCTGTTTGCCTCTGTTTCAGTCTGCTAGCCTCTGTTTCATTCTGTTTGCCTCTGTTTCACTCTTTTTGCCTCTGTTTCACTCTTTATGCCTCTGTTTAACTCTGTTTAACACTGTTTGCCTCCGTTTCACTCTGCTGCCTCTGTTTCACTCTGTTTGCCTCTGTTTCACTGTGTTTAACTCTGTTTCACTCTGTTTGCCTCTTGTTTCACTTGTTTGCCTCTTTTTCACTCTGTTTGCCTCTGTTTCACTCTGTTTGCCTCTGTTTCACTCTGTTTGCCTCTGCTTCACTCTAGTTGCCTCTGTTTCACTCTGTTTGCCTCTGTTTCACTCTGTTTGCCTCTGTTTCACTCTGTTTCCCTCTGTTTCAGTCTGTTTGCCTCTTGTTTTACCTGTTGGCTTCTGTTTCACTCTGTTTGCCTCTGTTTCACTCTGTTTGCCTCTGTTTGCCGCTGTTTCACTCTGTTTGCCTCTGTTTCACTCTGTTTGCCTCTGTTTCACTCTGTTTGCCTCTGTTTAAGTCTTCTTGCATCTGTTTCACTCTGTTAGCCTCTGTTTGAGTCTGTTTGCCTCTGTTTCTCTCTGTTTGCATCTGTTCAACTCTGTTTGCCTGTGTTTCACTCTGTCTGCCTCAGTTTCACTCTGTTTGCCTCTGTTTCACTCTGTTTGCCTCTGCTTCCCTCTTTTGCGTCTGTTTCATTCTGTTTGCCTCTGTTCCACTCTGTTTGCCTCTGTTTCACTCTGTTTGCCTCTATTTCACTCTGTTTCACTCTGTTTGCCTCTGTTTCACTCTGTTTGCCTCTGTTTCACTCTGTTTGCCTCTTGTTTCACCTGTTTGTCTCTGTTTCACTCTGTTTGCCTCTGTTTAACTCTTTTTGCCTCTGTTTCACTCTGTTTGACTCTGCTTCACTCTGGTTGCCTCTGTTTCAGTCTGTTTGCCTCTCTTTCACTCTGTTTGCCTCTGTTTCACTCTTTTTGCCTCTGTTTCACTCTTTATGCATCTGTTTAACTCTGTTTAACTCTGTTTGCCTCCGTTTCACTCTGTTTGCCTCTGTTTCACTCTGTTTGCCTCTGCTTCACTGTGTTTGCATCTGTTTCACTCTGTTTGCCTCTGTTTCAGTCTGTTTTCCTCTGTTTCACTCTGTTTGCCTCTGTTTCACTCTGTTTGTCTCTGTTTCACTCACGTTTCACTCTGTTTGCCTCTGTTTCACTCTCTTTGCCTCTGTTTCACTCAGTTTGCCCTTGTTTCACCTGTTTGTCCGTGTTTCACTCTGTTTGCCGCTGTTTAACTCTGCTTGCCTCTGTTTCACTCTGTTTGCCTCTGTTTCACTCTTTTTCACTCTGTTTGCCTCTGTTTCACTCTGTTTTCCTCTGTTTCGCTCTGTTTGCCTCTTGTTTCACCTGTTTGTCTCTGTTTCAATCAGTTTGCCTCTGTTTAACTCTGTTTGCCTCTGTTTCACTCTGTTTGCCTCTGCTTCACTCTGGTTGCCTCTGTTTCCCTCTGTTTGCCTCTGTTTCACTCTGTTTGCCTCTGTTTCACTCTTTTTGCCTCTGTTTGCCTCTGTTTTAGTCTGTTTGCCTCTGTTTAAGTCTGTCTGCCTCAGTTTCAGTCTGTTTGCCTCTGATTCAGTCTGTTTGCCTCTGTTTAAGTCTGTTTGCCTCTGTTTCACTATGTTTGCCTCTCTTTCACTCTGTTTGCCTATGTTTCACTATGTTTGCCTTTGTTTCACTCTTTTTGCCTCTGTTTGCCTCTGTTTAAGTCTGTTTGCCTCCGTTTCTCTCTGTTTGCCTCTGTTTCACTCTTCTTGCCTCTGTTTCACTGTGTTTGCTTCTGTTTCACTCTGTTTGCCTCTGTTTCACTCTGTTTGCCACTGTCTCACTCCTTTTGCCTCTGTTTGCATCTGTTTAAGTCTGTTTGCCTCTGTTTAAGTCTGTCTGCCTCAGTTTCAGTCTGTTTGCCTCTGATTCAGTCTGTTTGCTTCTGTTTAAGTCTGTTTGCCTCTGTTTCACTCTGTTTGCCTCTGTTTCACTCTGTTTCCATCTGTTTCACTCTTTTTGCCTCTGTTTCCCTCTGTTTAAGTCTGTTTGCCTCCGTTTCACTCTGCTGCCTCTGTTTCACTCTGTTTGCCTCTGTTTCACTGTGTTTACCTCTGTTTCACTCTGTTTGCCTCTTGTTTCACTTGTTTGCCTCTTGTTTTACCTGTTGGCTTCTGTTTCACTCTGTTTGCCTCTGTTTCACTCTGTTTGCCTCTGTTTGCCGCTGTTTCACTCTGTTTGCCTCTGTTTCACTCTGTTTGCCTCTGTTTCACTCTGTTAGCCTCTGTTTAAGTCTGTTTGCCTCTGTTTCTCTCTGTTTGCATCTGTTCAACTCTGTTTGCCTGTGTTTCACTCTGTCTGCCTCAGTTTCACTCTGTTTGCCTCTGTTTCACTCTGTTTGCCTCTGGTTCCCTCTTTTGCGTCTGTTTCATTCTGTTTGCCTCTGTTCCACTCTGTTTGCCTCTGTTTCACTCTGTTTGCCTCTATTTCACTCTGTTTCACTCTGTTTGCCTCTGTTTCACTCTGTTTGCCTCTGTTTCACTCTGTTTGCCTCTTGTTTCACCTGTTTGTCTCTGTTTCACTCTGTTTGCCTCTGTTTAACTCTTTTTGCCTCTGTTTCACTCTGTTTGACTCTGCTTCACTCTGGTTGCCTCTGTTTCAGTCTGTTTGCCTCTCTTTCACTCTGTTTGCCTCTGTTTCACTCTTTTTGCCTCTGTGTCACTCTTTATGCATCTGTTTAACTCTGTGTAACTCTGTTTGCCTCCGTTTCACTCTGTTTGCCTCTGTTTCACTCTGTTTGCCTCTGCTTCACTGTGTTTGCATCTGTTTCACTCTGTTTGCCTCTGTTTCAGTCTGTTTGCCTCTGTTTCACTCTGTTTGCCTCTGCTTCACTCTGCTTGCCTCTGTTTGCCTCTGTTTGCCTCTGTTTCACTCTGTTTGTCTCTGTTTCACTCTTTTTGCCTCTGTTTGCCTCTGTTTAAGTCTGTTTGCCTCTGTTTAAGTCTGTCTGCCTCAGTTTCAGTCTGTTTGCCTCTGATTCAGTCTGTTTGCCTCTCTTTCACTCTGTTTGCCTCTGTTTGCCTCTGTTTCAGTCTGTTTGCCTCTGTTTCAGTCTGTTTGCCTCTGTTTCAGTCTGTTTGCCTCTGTTTCAGTCTGTTTGCCTCTGTTTCATTCTGTTTGCCTCTGTTTCACTCTTTTGGCCTCTGTTTCACTCTTTATGCCTCTGTTTAACTCTGTTTAACTCTGTTTGCATGTGTTTCACTCTGTCTGCCTCAGTTTCACTCTGTTTGCCACTGTTTCACTCTGTTTGCCTCTGCGTCACTCTGTTTGCCTCTGTTTCATTCTGTTTGCCTCTGTTTCACTCGGTTTCCCCCTGTTTTACTCTGTTTGCCTCTGTTTCACTCTGTTTCACTCTGTTTGCCTCTGTTTCACTCTGTTTGCCTCTGTTTCACACTGTTTGCCTTTGTTTCGCTCTGTTTGCCTCTCTTTCACACTGTTTGACTCTGTTTCACTCTGTTTGCATCTGTCTCACTCTTTTTGCCTCTGTTTGCCTCTATTTAAGTCTGTTTGCCTCTGTTTCAGTCTGTTTGCCTCTGTTTCAGTCTGTTTGCCTCTGTTTCCCTTTGTTTGCCTCCGTTTCACTCTGTTTGCCTCTGTTTCACTCTTTTTGCCTCTGTTTCACTGCGTTTGCTTCTGTTTCACTCTGTTTGCCTCTGTTTCACTCTGTTTGCCACTGTTTCACTCCTTTTGCCTCTGTTTGCATCTGTTTAAGTCTGTTTGCCTCTGTTTAAGTCTGTCTGCCTCAGTTTCAGTCTGTTTGCCTCTGATTCAGTCTGTTTGCCTCTGTTTAAGTCTGTTTGCCTCATTTTCACTCTGTTTGCCTCTGTTTCACTCTGTTTGCCTCTGTTTCACTCTGTTTCCATCTGTTTCACTCTTTTTGCCTCTGTTTCCCTCTGTTTAAGTCTGTTTGCCTCTGTTTAAGTTGTCTGCCTCAGTTTCAGTCTGTTTGCCTCTGATTCAGTCTGTTTGCCTCTGTTTAAGTCTGTTTGCCTCTGTTTCACTCTGTTTGCCTCTGTTTCACTCTGTTTGCCTCTGTTTCACTCTGCTTCACTCTGTTTGCCTCTTGTTTCACCTGTTTGTCTCTGTTTCACTCTGTTTGCCTCTGTTTGCCTCTGTTTCACTCTGTTTGCCTCTGATTCACTCTGCGCGCCTCTGTTTCACTCTTTTTGCCTCTGTTTGCCTCCGTTTCAGTCTGTTTGGCTCTGTTTCAGTCTGTTTGCCTCTGTTTCTGTCTGTTTGCCTCTGTTTCAGTCTGCTAGCCTCTGTTTCATTCTGTTTGCCTCTGTTTCACTCTTTTTGCCTCTGTTTCACTCTTTATGCCTCTGTTTAACTCTGTTTAACACTGTTTGCCTCCGTTTCACTCTGCTGCCTCTGTTTCACTCTGTTTGCCTCTGTTTCACTGTGTTTACCTCTGTTTCACTCTGTTTGCCTCTTGTTTCACTTGTTTGCCTCTTTTTCACTCTGTTTGCCTCTGTTTCACTCTGTTTGCCTCTGTTTCACTCTGTTTGCCTCTGCTTCACTCTAGTTGCCTCTGTTTCACTCTGTTTGCCTCTGTTTCACTCTGTTTGCCGCTGTTTCAATCTGTTTGCCTCTGTTTCACTCTGTTTCAGTCTGTTTGCCTCTTGTTTTACCTGTTGGCTTCTGTTTCACTCTGTTTGCCTCTGTTTCGCTCTGTTTGCCTCTGTTTGCCGCTGTTTCACTCTGTTTGCCTCTGTTTCACTCTGTTTGCCTCTGTTTCACTCTGTTTGCCTCTGTTTAAGGCTTCTTGCCTCTGTTTCACTCTGTTAGCCTCTGTTTAAGTCTGTTTGCCTCTGTTTCTCTCTGTTTGCATCTGTTCAACTCTGTTTGCCTGTGTTTCACTCTGTCTGCCTCAGTTTCACTCTGTTTGCCTCTGTTTCACTCTGTTTGCCTCTGCTTCCCTCTTTTGCGTCTGTTTCATTCTGTTTGCCTCTGTTCCACTCTGTTTGCCTCGGTTTCACTCTGTTTGCCTCTATTTCACTCTGTTTCACTCTGTTTGCCTCTGTTTCACTCTGTTTGCCTCTGTTTCACTCTGTTTGCCTCTTGTTTCACCTGTTTGTCTCTGTTTCACTCTGTTTGCCTCTGTTTAATTCTTTTTGCCTCTGTTTCACTCTGTTTGACTCTGCTTCACTCTGGTTGCCTCTGTTTCAGTCTGTTTGCCTCTCTTTCACTCTGTTTGCCTCTGTTTCACTCTTTTTGCCTCTGTTTCACTCTTTATGCATCTGTTTAACTCTGTTTAACTCTGTTTGCCTCCGTTTCACTCTGTTTGCCTCTGTTTCACTCTGTTTGCCTCTGCTTCACTGTGTTTGCATCTGTTTCACTCTGTTTGCCTCTGTTTCAGTCTGTTTTCCTCTGTTTCACTCTGTTTGCCTCTGTTTCACTCTGTTTGTCTCTGTTTCACTCACGTTTCACTCTGTTTGCCTCTGTTTCACTCTCTTTGCCTCTGTTTCACTCAGTTTGCCCTTGTTTCACCTGTTTGTCCGTGTTTCACTCTGTTTGCCGCTGTTTAACTCTGCTTGCCTCTGTTTCACTCTGTTTGCCTCTGTTTCACTCTTTTTCACTCTGTTTGCCTCTGTTTCACTCTGTTTTCCTCTGTTTCGCTCTGTTTGCCTCTTGTTTCACCTGTTTGTCTCTGTTTCAATCTGTTTGCCTCTGTTTAACTCTGTTTGCCTCTGTTTCACTCTGTTTGCCTCTGCTTCACTCTGGTTGCCTCTGTTTCCCTCTGTTTGCCTCTGTTTCACTCTGTTTGCCTCTGTTTCACTCTTTTTGCCTCTGTTTGCCTCTGTTTAAGTCTGTCTGCCTCAGTTTCAGTCTGTTTGCCTCTGATTCAGTCTGTTTGCCTCTGTTTAAGTCTGTTTGCCTCTGTTTCACTATGTTTGCCTCTCTTTCACTCTGTTTGCCTATGTTTCACTATGTTTGCCTTTGTTTCACTCTTTTTGCCTCTGTTTGCCTCTGTTTAAGTCTGTTTGCCTCCGTTTCTCTCTGTTTGCCTCTGTTTCACTCTTCTTGCCTCTGTTTCACTGTGTTTGCTTCTGTTTCACTCTGTTTGCCTCTGTTTCACTCTGTTTGCCACTGTCTCACTCCTTTTGCCTCTGTTTGCATCTGTTTAAGTCTGTTTGCCTCTGTTTAAGTCTGTCTGCCTCAGTTTCAGTCTGTTTGCCTCTGATTCAGTCTGTTTGCTTCTGTTTAAGTCTGTTTGCCTCTGTTTCACTCTGTTTGCCTCTGTTTCACTCTGTTTCCATCTGTTTCACTCTTTTTGCCTCTGTTTCCCTCTGTTTAAGTCTGTTTGCCTCTGTTTAGGTTGTCTGCCTCAGTTTCAGTCTGTTTGCCTCTGATTCAGTCTGTTTGCCTCTGTTTAAGTCTGTTTGCCTCTGTTTCACTCTGTTTGCCTCTGTTTCACTCTGTTTGCCTCTGTTTCACTCTGCTTCACTCTGTTTGCCTCTTGTTTCACCTGTTTGTCTCTGTTTCACTCTTTTTGCCTCTGTTTGCCTCTGTTTCACTCTGTTTGCCTCTGATTCACTCTGCGCGCCTCTGTTTCACTCTTTTTGCCTCTGTTTCACTCTTTATGCCTCTGTTTAACTCTGTTTAACACTGTTTGCCTCCGTTTCACTCTGCTGCCTCTGTTTCACTCTGTTTGCCTCTGTTTCACTGTGTTTACCTCTGTTTCACTCTGTTTGCCTCTTGTTTCACTTGTTTGCCTCTTGTTTTACCTGTTGGCTTCTGTTTCACTCTGTTTGCCTCTGTTTCACTCTGTTTGCCTCTGTTTGCCGCTGTTTCACTCTGTTTGCCTCTGTTTCACTCTGTTTGCCTCTGTTTCACTCTGTTAGCCTCTGTTTAAGTCTGTTTGCCTCTGTTTCTCTCTGTTTGCATCTGTTCAACTCTGTTTGCCTGTGTTTCACTCTGTCTGCCTCAGTTTCACTCTGTTTGCCTCTGTTTCACTCTGTTTGCCTCTGGTTCCCTCTTTTGCGTCTGTTTCATTCTGTTTGCCTCTGTTCCACTCTGTTTGCCTCTGTTTCACTCTGTTTGCCTCTATTTCACTCTGTTTCACTCTGTTTGCCTCTGTTTCACTCTGTTTGCCTCTGTTTCACTCTGTTTGCCTCTTGTTTCACCTGTTTGTCTCTGTTTCACTCTGTTTGCCTCTGTTTAACTCTTTTTGCCTCTGTTTCACTCTGTTTGACTCTGCTTCACTCTGGTTGCCTCTGTTTCAGTCTGTTTGCCTCTCTTTCACTCTGTTTGCCTCTGTTTCACTCTTTTTGCCTCTGTGTCACTCTTTATGCATCTGTTTAACTCTGTGTAACTCTGTTTGCCTCCGTTTCACTCTGTTTGCCTCTGTTTCACTCTGTTTGCCTCTGCTTCACTGTGTTTGCATCTGTTTCACTCTGTTTGCCTCTGTTTCAGTCTGTTTGCCTCTGTTTGACTCTGTTTGCCTCTGCTTCACTCTGCTTGCCTCTGTTTGCCTCTGTTTGCCTCTGTTTCACTCTGTTTGTCTCTGTTTCACTCTTTTTGCCTCTGTTTGCCTCTGTTTAAGTCTGTTTGCCTCTGTTTTAAGTCTGTCTGCCTCAGTTTCACTCTGTTTGCCTCTGATTCAGTCTGTTTGCCTCTGTTTCACTCTGTTTGCCTCTGTTTGCCTCTGTTTAAGTCTGTTTGCCTCTGTTTCAGTCTGTTTGCCTCTCTTTCACTCTGTTTGCCTCTGTTTCACTCTTTTTGCCTCTGTTTCACTCTTTATGCATCTGTTTAACTCTGTTTAACTCTGTTTGCCTCCGTTTCACTCTGTTTGCCTCTGTTTCACTCTGTTTGCCTCTGCTTCACTGTGTTTGCATCTGTTTCACTCTGTTTGCCTCTGTTTCAGTCTGTTTTCCTCTGTTTCACTCTGTTTGCCTCTGTTTCACTCTGTTTGTCTCTGTTTCACTCACGTTTCACTCTGTTTGCCTCTGTTTCACTCTCTTTGCCTCTGTTTCACTCAGTTTGCCCTTGTTTCACCTGTTTGTCCGTGTTTCACTCTGTTTGCCGCTGTTTAACTCTGCTTGCCTCTGTTTCACTCTGTTTGCCTCTGTTTCACTCTTTTTCACTCTGTTTGCCTCTGTTTCACTCTGTTTTCCTCTGTTTCGCTCTGTTTGCCTCTTGTTTCACCTGTTTGTCTCTGTTTCAATCTGTTTGCCTCTGTTTAACTCTGTTTGCCTCTGTTTCACTCTGTTTGCCTCTGCTTCACTCTGGTTGCCTCTGTTTCCCTCTGTTTGCCTCTGTTTCACTCTGTTTGCCTCTGTTTCACTCTTTTTGCCTCTGTTTGCCTCTGTTTTAGTCTGTTTGCCTCTGTTTAAGTCTGTCTGCCTCAGTTTCAGTCTGTTTGCCTCTGATTCAGTCTGTTTGCCTCTGTTTAAGTCTGTTTGCCTCTGTTTCACTATGTTTGCCTCTCTTTCACTCTGTTTGCCTATGTTTCACTATGTTTGCCTTTGTTTCACTCTTTTTGCCTCTGTTTGCCTCTGTTTAAGTCTGTTTGCCTCCGTTTCTCTCTGTTTGCCTCTGTTTCACTCTTCTTGCCTCTGTTTCACTGTGTTTGCTTCTGTTTCACTCTGTTTGCCTCTGTTTCACTCTGTTTGCCACTGTCTCACTCCTTTTGCCTCTGTTTGCATCTGTTTAAGTCTGTTTGCCTCTGTTTAAGTCTGTCTGCCTCAGTTTCAGTCTGTTTGCCTCTGATTCAGTCTGTTTGCTTCTGTTTAAGTCTGTTTGCCTCTGTTTCACTCTGTTTGCCTCTGTTTCACTCTGTTTCCATCTGTTTCACTCTTTTTGCCTCTGTTTCCCTCTGTTTAAGTCTGTTTGCCTCTGTTTAAGTTGTCTGCCTCAGTTTCAGTCTGTTTGCCTCTGATTCAGTCTGTTTGCCTCTGTTTAAGTCTGTTTGCCTCTGTTTCACTCTGTTTGCCTCTGTTTCACTCTGTTTGCCTCTGTTTCACTCTGCTTCACTCTGTTTGCCTCTTGTTTCACCTGTTTGTCTCTGTTTCACTCTTTTTGCCTCTGTTTGCCTCTGTTTCACTCTGTTTGCCTCTGATTCACTCTGCGCGCCTCTGTTTCACTCTTTTTGCCTCTGTTTCACTCTTTATGCCTCTGTTTAACTCTGTTTAACACTGTTTGCCTCCGTTTCACTCTGCTGCCTCTGTTTCACTCTGTTTGCCTCTGTTTCACTCTGTTTACCTCTGTTTCACTCTGTTTGCCTCTTGTTTCACTTGTTTGCCTCTTGTTTTACCTGTTGGCTTCTGTTTCACTCTGTTTGCCTCTGTTTCACTCTGTTTGCCTCTGTTTGCCGCTGTTTCACTCTGTTTGCCTCTGTTTCACTCTGTTTGCCTCTGTTTCACTCTGTTAGCCTCTGTTTAAGTCTGTTTGCCTCTGTTTCTCTCTGTTTGCATCTGTTCAACTCTGTTTGCCTGTGTTTCACTCTGTCTGCCTCAGTTTCACTCTGTTTGCCTCTGTTTCACTCTGTTTGCCTCTGGTTCCCTCTTTTGCGTCTGTTTCATTCTGTTTGCCTCTGTTCCACTCTGTTTGCCTCTGTTTCACTCTGTTTGCCTCTATTTCACTCTGTTTCACTCTGTTTGCCTCTGTTTCACTCTGTTTGCCTCTGTTTCACTCTGTTTGCCTCTTGTTTCACCTGTTTGTCTCTGTTTCACTCTGTTTGCCTCTGTTTAACTCTTTTTGCCTCTGTTTCACTCTGTTTGACTCTGCTTCACTCTGGTTGCCTCTGTTTCAGTCTGTTTGCCTCTCTTTCACTCTGTTTGCCTCTGTTTCACTCTTTTTGCCTCTGTGTCACTCTTTATGCATCTGTTTAACTCTGTGTAACTCTGTTTGCCTCCGTTTCACTCTGTTTGCCTCTGTTTCACTCTGTTTGCCTCTGCTTCACTGTGTTTGCATCTGTTTCACTCTGTTTGCCTCTGTTTCAGTCTGTTTGCCTCTGTTTGACTCTGTTTGCCTCTGCTTCACTCTGCTTGCCTCTGTTTGCCTCTGTTTGCCTCTGTTTCACTCTGTTTGTCTCTGTTTAATTCTTTTTGCCTCTGTTTGCCTCTGTTTAAGTCTGTTTGCCTCTGTTTAAGTCTGTCTGCCTCAGTTTCACTCTGTTTGCCTCTGATTCAGTCTGTTTGCCTCTGTTTCACTCTGTTTGCCTCTGTTTGCCTCTGTTTAAGTCTGTTTGCCTCTGTTTCAGTCTGTTTGCCTCTGTTTCAGTCTGTTTGCCTCTGTTTCAGTCTGTTTGCCTCTGTTTCATTCTGTTTGCCTCTGTTTCACTCTTTTGGCCTCTGTTTCACTCTTTATGCCTCTGTTTAACTCTGTTTAACTCTGTTTGCATGTGTTTCACTCTGTCTGCCTCAGTTTCACTCTGTTTGCCACTGTTTCACTCTGTTTGCCTCTGCGTCACTCTGTTTGCCTCTGTTTCATTCTGTTTGCCTCTGTTTCACTCGGTTTCCCTCTGTTTTTACTCTGTTTGCCTCTGTTTCACTCTGTTTCACTCTGTTTGCCTCTGTTTCACTCTGTTTGCCTCTGTTTCACACTGTTTGCCTTTGTTTCGCTCTGTTTGCCTCTCTTTCACACTGTTTGACTCTGTTTCACTCTGTTTGCATCCGTTTCACTCTTTTTGCCTCTGTTTGCCTCTATTTAAGTCTGTTTGCCTCTGTTTCAGTCTGTTTGCCTCTGTTTCAGTCTGTTTGCCTCTGTTTCCCTTTGTTTGCCTCCGTTTCACTCTGTTTGCCTCTGTTTCACTCTTTTTGCCTCTGTTTCACTGCGTTTGCTTCTGTTTCACTCTGTTTGCCTCTGTTTCACTCTGTTTGCCACTGTTTCACTCCTTTTGCCTCTGTTTGCATCTGTTTAAGTCTGTTTGCCTCTGTTTAAGTCTGTCTGCCTCAGTTTCAGTCTGTTTGCCTCTGATTCAGTCTGTTTGCCTCTGTTTAAGTCTGTTTGCCTCATTTTCACTCTGTTTGCCTCTGTTTCACTCTGTTTGCCTCTGTTTCACTCTGTTTCCATCTGTTTCACTCTTTTTGCCTCTGTTTCCCTCTGTTTAAGTCTGTTTGCCTCTGTTTAAGTCTGTTTGCCTCTGTTTCACTCTGTTTGCCTCTGTTTCACTCTGTTTGCCTCTGTTTCACTCTGCATCACTCTGTTTGCCTCTTGTTTCACCTGTTTGTCTCTGTTTCACTCTGTTTGCCTCTGTTTGCCTCTGTTTCACTCTGTTTGCCTCTGATTCACTCTGCGCGCCTCTGTTTCACTCTTTTTGCCTCTGTTTGCCTCCGTTTCAGTCTGTTTGGCTCTGTTTCAGTCTGTTTGCCTCTGTTTCTGTCTGTTTGCCTCTGTTTCAGTCTGCTAGCCTCTGTTTCATTCTGTTTGCCTCTGTTTCACTCTTTTTGCCTCTGTTTCACTCTTTATGCCTCTGTTTAACTCTGTTTAACACTGTTTGCCTCCGTTTCACTCTGCTGCCTCTGTTTCACTCTGTTTGCCTCTGTTTCACTGTGTTTACCTCTGTTTCACTCTGTTTGCCTCTTGTTTCACTTGTTTGCCTCTTTTTCACTCTGTTTGCCTCTGTTTCACTCTGTTTGCCACTGTTTCACTCTGTTTGCCTCTGCGTCACTCTGTTTGCCTCTGTTTCATTCTGTTTGCCTCTGTTTCACTCGGTTTCCCTCTGTTTTACTCTGTTTGCCTCTGTTTCACTCTGTTTCACTCTGTTTGCCTCTGTTTCACTCTGTTTGCCTCTGTTTCACACTGTTTGCCTTTGTTTCGCTCTGTTTGCCTCTCTTTCACACTGTTTGACTCTGTTTCACTCTGTTTGCATCCGTTTCACTCTTTTTGCCTCTGTTTGCCTCTATTTAAGTCTGTTTGCCTCTGTTTCAGTCTGTTTGCCTCTGTTTCAGTCTGTTTGCCTCTGTTTCCCTTTGTTTGCCTCCGTTTCACTCTGTTTGCCTCTGTTTCACTCTTTTTGCCTCTGTTTCACTGCGTTTGCTTCTGTTTCACTCTGTTTGCCTCTGTTTCACTCTGTTTGCCACTGTTTCACTCCTTTTGCCTCTGTTTGCATCTGTTTAAGTCTGTTTGCCTCTGTTTAAGTCTGTCTGCCTCAGTTTCAGTCTGTTTGCCTCTGATTCAGTCTGTTTGCCTCTGTTTAAGTCTGTTTGCCTCATTTTCACTCTGTTTGCCTCTGTTTCACTCTGTTTGCCTCTGTTTCACTCTGTTTCCATCTGTTTCACTCTTTTTGCCTCTGTTTCCCTCTGTTTAAGTCTGTTTGCCTCTGTTTAAGTCTGTTTGCCTCTGTTTCACTCTGTTTGCCTCTGTTTCACTCTGTTTGCCTCTGTTTCACTCTGCATCACTCTGTTTGCCTCTTGTTTCACCTGTTTGTCTCTGTTTCACTCTGTTTGCCTCTGTTTGCCTCTGTTTCACTCTGTTTGCCTCTGATTCACTCTGCGCGCCTCTGTTTCACTCTTTTTGCCTCTGTTTGCCTCCGTTTCAGTCTGTTTGGCTCTGTTTCAGTCTGTTTGCCTCTGTTTCTGTCTGTTTGCCTCTGTTTCAGTCTGCTAGCCTCTGTTTCATTCTGTTTGCCTCTGTTTCACTCTTTTTGCCTCTGTTTCACTCTTTATGCCTCTGTTTAACTCTGTTTAACACTGTTTGCCTCCGTTTCACTCTGCTGCCTCTGTTTCACTCTGTTTGCCTCTGTTTCACTGTGTTTACCTCTGTTTCACTCTGTTTGCCTCTTGTTTCACTTGTTTGCCTCTTTTTCACTCTGTTTGCCTCTGTTTCACTCTGTTTGCCTCTGTTTCACTCTGTTTGCCTCTGCTTCACTCTAGTTGCCTCTGTTTCACTCTGTTTGCCTTTGTTTCTCTCTGTTTGCCTCTGTTTCAATCTGTTTGCCTCTGTTTCACTCTGTTTCCCTCTGTTTCAGTCTGTTTGCCTCTTGTTTTACCTGTTGGCTTCTGTTTCACTCTGTTTGCCTCTGTTTCACTCTGTTTGCCTCTGTTTGCCGCTGTTTCACTCTGTTTGCCTCTGTTTCACTCTGTTTGCCTCTGTTTCACTCTGTTTGCCTCTGTTTAAGGCTTCTTGCCTCTGTTTCACTCTGTTAGCCTCTGTTTAAGTCTGTTTGCCTCTGTTTCTCTCTGTTTGCATCTGTTCAACTCTGTTTGCCTGTGTTTCACTCTGCCTCAGTTTCACTCTGTTTGCCTCTGTTTCACTCTGTTTGCCTCTGCTTCCCTCTTTTGCGTCTGTTTCATTCTGTTTGCCTCTGTTCCACTCTGTTTGCCTCGGTTTCACTCTGATTGCCTCTATTTCACGCTGTTTCACTCTGTTTGCCTCTGTTTCACTCTGTTTGCCTCTGTTTCACTCTGTTTGCCTCTTCTTTCACCTGTTTGTCTCTGTTTCACTCTGTTTGCCTCTGTTTAACTCTTTTTGCCTCTGTTTCACTCTGTTTGACTCTGCTTCACTCTGGTTGCCTCTGTTTCAGTCTGTTTGCCTCTCTTTCACTCTGTTTGCCTCTGTTTCACTCTTTTTGCCTCTGTTTCACTCTTTATGCATCTGTTTAACTCTGTTTAACTCTGTTTGCCTCCGTTTCACTCTGTTTGCCTCTGTTTCACTCTGTTTGCCTCTGCTTCACTGTGTTTGCATCTGTTTCACTCTGTTTGCCTCTGTTTCAGTCTGTTTGCCTCTGTTTCAATCTTTTTGCCTCTGTTTGCCTCTGTTTAAGTCTGTTTGCCTATGTTTAAGTCTGTTTGCCTCTGATTCAGTCTGTTTGCCTCTGTTTAAGTCTGTTTGCCTCTGTTTCACTCTGTTTGCCTCTGTTTCACTCTGTTTGTCTCTGTTTCACTCTCGTTTCACTCTGTTTGCCTCTGTTTCACTCTCTTTGCCTCTGTTTCACTCAGTTTGCCCTTGTTTCACCTGTTTGTCTGTGTTTCACTCTGTTTGCCGCTGTTTAACTCTGCTTGCCTCTGTTTCACTCTGTTTGCCTCTGTTTCACTCTTTTTCACTCTGTTTTCCTCTGTTTCGCTCTGTTTGCCTCTTGTTTCACCTGTTTGTCTCTGTTTCAATCTGTTTGCCTCTGTTTAACTCTGTTTGCCTCTGTTTCACTCTGTTTGCCTCTGCTTCACGCTGGTTGCCTCTGTTTCCCTCTGTTTACCTCTATTTCACTCTGTTTGCCTCTGTTTCACTCTTTTTGCCTCTGTTTGCCTCTGTTTAAGTCTGTTTGCCTCTGTTTAAGTCTGTCTGCCTCAGTTTCAGTCTGTTTGCCTCTGATTCAGTCTGTTTGCCTCTGTTTAAGTCTGTTTGCCTCTGTTTCACTATGTTTGCCTCTCTTTCACTCTGTTTGCCTATGTTTCACTCTGTTTGCCTTTGTTTCACTCTTTTTGCCTCAGTTTGCCTCTGTTTAAGTCTGTTTGCCTTTGTTTCACACTGTTTGCCTCTGTTTCACTCTGTTTGCCTCCCTTTCACTCTGTTTGCCTCTGTTTCACTCTGTTTGCCTCTGTTTCACTCTTTTTGCCTCCTTTTGCCTCTGTTTAAGTCTGTTTGCCTCTGTTTCAGTCTGTTTGCCTCTGTTTCAGTCTGTTTGCCTCTGTTTCAGTCTGTTTGCCTCTGTTTCAGTCTGTTTGCCTCTGTTTCACTGTGTTTGCATCTGTTTCACTCTGTTTGCCTCTATTTCCCTCTTTTTGTCTCTGTTTGCCTCTGTTTAAGTCTGTTTGCCTCTGTTTCAGTCTGTTTCAGTCTGTTTGTCTCTGTTTCACTCTGATTACCTCTGTTTTACTCTGTTTGCCTCTTGTTTCACCTGTTTGCCTCTTTTTCACTCTGTTTGCCTCTGCTTCACTCTGTTTGCCTCTGTTTCACTCTGCCTCTGCTTCACTCTAGTTGCCTCTGTTTCACTCTGTTTGCCTCTGTTTCACTCTGTTTGCCTCTGTTTCAATCTGTTTGCCTCTGTTTCACTCTGTTTCGCTCTGTTTCAGTCTGTTTGCCTCTTGTTTTACCTGTTGGCTTCTGTTTCACTCTGTTTGCCTCTGTTTCACTCTGTTTGCCTCTGTTTGCCGCTGTTTCACTGTGTTTGCCTCTGTTTCACTCTTTTTGCCTCTGCTTCACTCTTTATGCATCTGTTTAACTCTGTTTAACTCTGTTTGCCTCCGTTTCACTCTGTTTGCCTCTGTTTCACTCTGTTTGCCTCTGTTTCACTGTGTTTACATCTGTTTCACTCTGTTTGCCTCTGTTTCAGTCTGTATGCCTCTGTTTCAATCTTTTTGCCTCTGTTTGCCTCTGTTTAAGTCTGTTTGCCTATGTTTAAGTCTGTTTGCCTCTGATTCAGTCTGTTTGCCTCTGTTTAAGTCTGTTTGCCTCTGTTTCACTCTGTTTGCCTCTGTTTCACCCTGTTTGCCTCTGTTTCACTCTCGTTTCACTCTGTTTGCCTCTGTTTCACTCTCTTTGCCTCTGTTTCACTCAGTTTGCCCTTGTTTCACCTGTTTGTCTGTGTTTCACTCTGTTTGCCGCTGTTTAACTCTGCTTGCCTCTGTTTCACTCTGTTTGCCTCTGTTTCACTCTTTTTCACACTGTTTGCCTCTGTTTCACTCTGTTTGCCTCTGTTTCGCTCTGTTTGCCGCTTGTTTCACCTGTTTGTCTCTGTTTCAATCTGTTTGCCTCTGTTTAACTCTGTTTGCCTCTGTTTAACTCTGTTTGCCTCTGCTTCACTCTGGTTGCCTCTGTTTCCCTCTGTTTGCCTCTGTTTCACTCTGTTTGCCTCTGTTTCACTCTTTTTGCCTCTGTTTGCCTCTGTTTAAGTCTGTTTGCCTCTGTTTAAGTCTGTCTGCCTCAGTTTCAGTCTGTTTGCCTCTGATTCAGTCTGTTTGCCTCTGTTTAAGTCTGTTTGCCTCTGTTTCACTATGTTTGCCTCTGTTTCACTCTGTTTGCCTCTCTTTCACTCTGTTTGCCTCTGTTTCACTCTGTTTGCCTGTTTCACTTTTTTTGCCTCTGTTTGCCTCTGTTTAAGTCTGTTTGCCTCTGTTTCATACTGTTTGCCTCTGTTGCACTCTGTTTGCCTCTCTTTCACTCTGTTTGCCTCTGTTTCACTCTGTTTGCCTCTGTTTCACTCTTTTTTCCTCTGTTTGCCTCTGTTTAAGTCTGTTTGCCTCTGTTTCAGTCTGTTTGCCTCTGTTTCAGTCTGTTTGCCTCTGTTTCAGTCTGTTTGCCTCTGTTTCATTCTGTTTGCCTCTGTTTCACTCTTTTGGCCTCTGTTTCACTCTTTATGCCTCTGTTTAACTCTGTTTAACTCTGTTTGCATGTGTTTCACTCTGTCTGCCTCAGTTTCACTCTGTTTGCCACTGTTTCACTCTGTTTGCCTCTGCGTCACTCTGTTTGCCTCTGTTTCATTCTGTTTGCCTCTGTTTCACTCTGTTTTCCTCTGTTTCACTCTGTTTGCCTCTGTTTAAGTCTTCTTGCCTCTGTTTCACTCTGTTTAAGTCTGTTTGCCTCTGTTTCTCTCTGTTTGCATCTGTTCAACTCTGTTTGCCTGTGTTTCACTCTGTCTGCCTCAGTTTCACTCTGTTTGCCTCTGTTTCACTCTGTTTGCCTCTGCTTCACTCTGTTTGCCTCTGTTTCACTCTGTTTGCCTCTGTTTCACTCTGATTGCCTCTATTTCACTCTGATTCACTCTGTTTGCCTCTGTTTCACTCTGTTTGCCTCTCGTTTCACGTGTTTGCCTCTGTTTCACTCTGTTTGCCTCTGTTTAACTCTGTTTGCCTCTGTTTCCCTCTGTTTGCCTCTGCTTCACTCTGGTTGCCTCTGTTTCAGTCTGTTTGCCTCTCTTTCACTCTGTTTGCCTCTGTTTCACTCTTTTTGCCTCTGTTTCACTCTTTATGCATCTTTTTAACTCTGTTTTACTCTGTTTGCCTCCGTTTCACTCTGTTTGCCTCTGTTTCACTCTGTTTGCCTCTGCTTCA
>JANJGN010004861.1:0-29327 GCA_026770705.1 Isurus oxyrinchus
AGGGAGAGCCGCATTGTCGGAGGGTCAGTACTGAGGGAGCGCCACGCTGTGGGAGGGTCAGTGCTGAGGGAGAGCCGCACTGTGGGAGGGTCAGTGCTGAGGGAGCGCCGCACTGTCGGAGGGTCAGTACTGAGGGAGAGCCACACTGTCGGAGGGTCAGTGCTGAGGGTGAGCCGCACTGTCGGAGGGTCAGTGCTGAGGGAGCGCCGCACTGTCGGAGGGTCAGTGCTGAGGGAGCGCCGCACTGTCGGAGGGTCAGTGCTGAGGGAGTGCCGCACTGTCGGAGGGTCACAGGACACCACAGTGTTCACCATACGCTACAGCATGTCTGGCTTATATATAATGAAAACATCAGGATATGAGTCTGTTATCCATTCCAATACACACATAAATAGTCGCTCAGTAGCACAGAACTTGCTATTTTTCCAAAACATTATTCTGTTGAATCTTTTTGTTCTTAACTTATCAGACCAATCGCGAGAGGTACCAAGTCCTGATGAGTGCTCGCCAAAAAGATTCAACGGAAATGTCATCATTTCCCCCGCCAATACTCACATAAATATTATAAAATGGACACTTGTGGGGATTCTGGGGAATCTGAAATGCGTTGCACGCGTTCGGAGGGGACTGGTTGGAATAATTGAGACTCGTTCTTTGTGAGAACTCTGCTTTATTGGACCAAGACGACAGAGATGCAGAGCCAACACGAGGAACGTAACATTCGCAATATCGGCACGTCTCTTAATTTGACTTTCTTGCAACGACGTAACATAAGCTTATCTCTGAAGGGCAGAGTGTTTACCATACGCTACAGCATGTCTGGCTTATATATATATATTCAAAACATCAGGATATAAGTTTATTATCCATTCCGATACACACATAAATAGTCGCTCGGTAGTACAGAACTTGATATTTTTCCGAAACGTTATTCTGTTGAATCTTTTTGTTTTTAACTCATCAGACCATTCGCGAGAGGTACCAAGTCCTGATGAGTGCACGCCAAAGAGATTCAGCGAAAATGTCATCATTTCCCCCGCCAATAGTCACATAAATATTATAAAATGGACACTTGCTCAAGTTTATTCGGCATCCTGTAGTGAAGACATCGAAGACATCAATGCCAATCCCGATTTTTGACCTCAGGATGAGATTCGAGATGGAAGGAGTTTTGGGGGGGCAGGGGGAGGTGGGGGAGAGAGAGTGTGGGGGCACGGTAGTGTACCTGAAGGTGGAGGGGATTGGGAGGGAGGGGGAAAAGGCGCTTGGAAGAGAGAGGGAGGGTGGGAGAGAGGGATGGCGATTGTGAGAGAGGGGGAGATTGAGTGAGACGGAGATTGAGAGAGAGAGAGAGATTGAGAGAAAGAGAGAGAGATTGAGGTTAGGAGATTGAGAGAGAGAGAGGGAGGTTGGGAGAGTGCGGGAGGTTGGGGGAGAGTGGGAGGTTGGGTGAGGTTGGATTTGGAGGGGGAGGTGTCTGGGAGGGAGAGGGAGATTGGGGGAGAGAGAGGGAGGGAGATTGGGAAAGAGAGAGAAAGAGAGGGAGATTGAGAGAGAGAAGGTGATTGGGGAAGAGAGAGAGGGTGGGTGATTGAGAGAGAGGGAGGGAGGGAGATTGGGATAGGGGAGGGGGATATTAAGAGAGGGGGGAGATTGGGATAGAGGGAGAGAGATTTGGGGAAAGGGGGAGATTGAGTGACAGAGAGAAGGTGATCGGGGATGAAGAGAGGGAGGGAGATTGGGAGAGAGGGTGATTGGGAGAGTGGGAGGGAGATTGGGAGAGAAGGTGGGAGAGTGGGAGAGAGGGAGGGAGATTAAAAGAGAGAGGGAGATTGGGAGAGAGGGAGGGAGATTGAGGGAGAGGGAGGGAGATTGGGAGAGAGGGAGGGAGATTGAGAGAGGGAGGTAGATTGAGGAAGAGGGGAGATTGAGAGAGAGGGAGATTGGGAGAGTGGGAGGGAGATTGAGAGAGAGGGAGGGAGATTGGGAGAGAGGGAGGGAGATTGGGAGAGGGAGGGAGATTGGGAGAGAGGGAGAAGGTGATTAGGGTAGAGAGAGAGGGAGATTGGGAGAGAGGGAGGGAGATTGGGAGAGGGGGAGGGAGATTGGGAGAGAGGGAGGGAGATTGGGAGAGGAAGGGAGATTGGGAGAGGAAGGGAGATTAGGAGAGAGGGAGGGAGATTGAGAGAGGGAGGGAGATTGGGAGAGGGAGGGAAATAGGGACAGAGGGAGGGAGATTGAGAGGGGGAGGGAGATTGGGAGAGAGGGAGGGAGATAGGGAGAGAGGGAGGGAGATTGGGAGAGGGGGAGAGAGGGAGAGAGATTGGGAGAGAGGGAGGGAGATTGGGAGAGGGGGAGGGAGATTGGGAGAGGGGGAGAGTGGGAGGGAGATTGGGAGAGGGGGAGAGAGGGAGAGAGATTGGGAGAGAGGGAGGGAGATTGGGAGAGGGGGAGGGAGATTGGGAGAGGGGGAGAGTGGGAGGGAGATTGGGAGAGGGGGAGAGAGGGTGGGAGATTGGGAGAGGGGGAGGGAGATTGAGAGAGAGGGAGGAAGATTGGGAGAGAGGGAGGGAGATTGGGAGAAAGGGAGGGAGATTGAGAGAGAGGGAGATTGGGAGAGAGGGAGGGAGATTGAGAGAGGGAGGGAGATTGAGAGCGGGAGGGAGATTTGGAGAGAGGGAGGGAGATTGAGAGAGGGAGGGACAGAGGGAGGGAGATTGGGAGAGAGGGAGGGAGATTGAGAGAGGAAGGGAGATTGGGAGAGGGAGGGAGATTGGGAGAGGGAGGGAAATAGGGAGAGAGGGAGGGAGATTGGGAGAGGGGGAGAGAGGGAGGGAGATTGGGAGAGGGGGAGAGAGGGAGGGAGATTGGGAGAGGGCGAGAGAGGGAGGAAGATAGTGAGAGGGGGAGGGAGAGAGGGAGAGAGGGAGAAGGTGATTAGGGTAGAGAGAGAGGGAGGGAGGGAAAGCGGGAGAGGGGTGAGGGAGGGCGATAGGGAGGGTAGGGCAGGCGGCGATGGGGACGGAGGGGGGCGGCGGTGAGGGTGGGAGGGCTGGGGGAGGGGTGGGGGTTTTTGCCACCCCGGCTAGACGGCAGGGGTCAAACGGCCAAGCGGCCGGCCTTCCTGGCGGTGGACGAGGCGTTGTGGAAGTTGGCCGGGTAGAGTTCGGCCTCCCTGGGCCAGGAGAAGCACAGGAGGAGCCCGCCGAGGAACTGGGCCGCCCCGGCGGCGAAGGCCAGGAAGATGGACGCCCCCAGCCGCCGCTTGGCGTCCAGGGTCACCAGGGGGTCGGAGAGGTCCTGCCGGATGGCGTGGGTGGACCAGCCGGCGGTCAGGAACATCAGGAGGCCGCAGGCAAGGAAGGCAAAGCCGGCCGACACCGACAGGTTGCCACGGCACCGCGGGTCCCCCCCGGTCCGGCAGCAGGGGGCGCCGGCCGCCCCGGTGAGTGCCGCCAGGAGCCCCAGGCCGGCGGCGATGAGCGTCAGGGCCCGGGCCGCTTGCAGGTCCTGAGGCAGGTCCAGCAGCGAGTCGTAGGCCAGGCAGCGCCGGGCGGAGGTGCCGTTCGACGAGCAGGACATCCAGAGGCCCTCCCAGAGCGGTGGGGCGGCGCCGCTAACGGGCGGGGGCGAGCTCACCCGCCAGTGGGGGAGGGCGCAGGCGGCGATGGTGCCCAACCACCCGAGGAGCGCCAGGAGCATCCCGAGGATCCGGGGAGCCTTCCAGGCCGAGTTGTCACCGCACATGCCCTGGCGACAGAAAAGAAAGAGATTCCCGGTTAGTGCGGGGGTTGGTGGGTGGGGGTTGGGGGGGGTGGTGTTCCGTAAGAACTGCGGGCGGAGGGGGAGGCAGAGGGGGAGGAGGGGGAGGAGGGGCAGGGGGTGGTGGGCCGAGAACCACTGGATGAAGCTGCCGTCCAGTGAGCCTCACAAGAAACCCTCCTCCTCCGACCCGCACCCTCCCTCATCACCTCGCCCCGCACAAGTGCCAGGCAATGACCGTCTCCAACAAGAGAGAATCCAACCAACGCCCCCTTGACATTCAATGGCATCACCATCACTGAATCCCCCACTATCAACATCCTGGGGGTTACCATTGACCAGAAACTGAACTGGACCAGCCAGATAAATACTGTGGCTACAAGAGCAGGTCAGAGGCTGGGAATCCTGCGGAGAGTAACTCACCTCCTGACTCCCCAAAGCCTGTCCACCATCTACAAGGCACCAGTCAGGAGTGTGATGGGACACTCCCCACTTGCCTGGATGAGTGCGGCTCCCACAACACTCAAGAAGCTCGACACCGTCCAGGACAAAGCAGCCCCCCGCTCGATCGGCACCCCATCCAGAAACATTCACTCCCTCCACCACCGACACACAGTAGCAGCAGTGTGTGTACCATCTACAAGATGCACTGCAGCAACTCGCCAAGGCTTCTTCGACAGCGCCGCCCAAACCCACGACCTCTACCGTCTAGAAGGACGAGGGCAGCAGACACATGGGAACAACCACCACCTGGAAGTTCCCCTCCGAGCCCCTCACCATCCCGACTTGGAAATATATCGGCCGTTCCTTCACTGTCGCTGGGTCCAAATCCTGGAACCCCTAACAGCGCCGTGGGTGTACCTACACCACACGGACAAAATCCTGGACTCCCTCCCTAACAGCGCCGTGGGTGTACCTACACCACACGGGACAAAATCCTGGAACTCCCCTCCCTAACAGCGCCGTGGGTGTACCTACACCACACGGGACAAAATCCTGGAACTCCCTCCCTAACAGCGCCGTGGGTTGTACCTACACCACACGGGGGACAAAATCCTGGAACTCCCTCCCTAACAGCGCCGTGGGTGTACCAACACCACACGCGTACAAAATCCTGGAACTCCCTCCCTAACAGCGCCGTGGGTGTACCTACACCACACGGACAAAATCCTGGAAATCCTTCCCTAACAGCGCCGTGGGTGTACCTACACCACACGGGACAAAATCCTGGAACTCCCTCCCTAACAGCGCCGTGGGTGTACCTACACCACACGGGGACAAAATCCTGGAACTCCCTCCCTAACAGCACCGTGGGTGTACCTACACCACACGGGGACAAAATCCTGGAACTCCCTCCCTAACAGCGCCGTGGGTGTACCTACACCACACGGACAAAATCCTGGAAATCCTTCCCTAACAGCACTGTGGGTGTACCTACACCACACGGACAAAATCCTGGAACTCCCTCCTTAACAGCGCCGTGGGTGTACCCTACACCACACGGACAAAATCCTGGAACTCCCTCCTAACAGCACCGTGGGTGTACCTACACCACACGGGACAAAATCCTGGAAATCCTTCCCTAACAGCACTGTGGGTGTACCTACACCACACGGGACAAAAATCCTGGAACTCCCTCCCTAACAGCACCGTGGGTGTACCTACACCACACGGGACAAAATCCTGGAACACCCTCTCTAACAGCGCCGTGGGTGTACCGACACCACACGGACAAAATCCTGGAACTCCCTCCCTAACAGCACCGTGGGTGTACCTACACCACACGGGACAAAATCCTGGAACTCCCTCCCTAAGCGCCGTGGGTGTACCTACAGCACAGAGACAAAATCCTGGAACTCCCTCCCTAACAGCGCCGTGGGTGTACCTACACCACACGGGACAAAATCCTGGAACTCCCTCCCCTAACAGCGCCGTGGGTGTACCTACACCACACGGGGGACAAAATCCTGGAACTCCCTCCCTAACAGCGCCGTGGGTGTACCTACACCACACGGGACAAAATCCTGGAACTCCCTCCCTAACAGCACCGTGGGTGTACCTACACCACACGGGGACTGCAGCGGCTCAAGAAGGCGGGCTCACCCACCACCTTCTCACGAGGGTTATTAAGGACGGGCAGTAAATGCTGTGCCCGGCCAGTGATAGCCCACATCCCACGAATGAATTCAATTACCTGAGCCTTTGTCAGTTTTCTCTGTCTCTGTCTCTATCTCTCCTATTCCTCTTGAGACACTCGTCTAATCCGTCCCTTCACGAGGACTGGGCAGAGACTTCCCAGGAGCCCAGATTCAGTTTTGACGTGTTGCAATTGCGAGTGGTGGAGCAGTGAGTCATCACAACAGAGGCACCCCACCCAGTGTGGAGACAGGCCGGGTTGCTAACATATGAGCACAAGTCATGTCGAAAGGGGGGGAGCCCGGAACACCCCAGTGAACCCTCAAAGGTAGGGAGGGTCTGGAGGAGGTTACAGAGATAAGGAGGGTTGTAGGGGCTGGAGGAGGTTACAGAGATAGGGAGGGTTGTAGGAGCTGGAGGAGGTTACAGAGATAGGGAGGGTTGTAGGGGCTGGAGGAGGTTACCGAGATAGGGAGGGTTGTAGGGTCTGGAGGAGGTTACAGAGAAAAGGAGGGTTGTAGGGGCTGGAGGAGGTTACAGAGATAGGGAGGGGTGTAGGGGCCGGAGGAGGTTACAGAGATAGGGAGGGTTGTAGGGGTGGGAGGAGGTTACAGAGATAGGGAGGGGTGTAGGGGCTGGAGGAGGTTACAGAGATAGGGAGCGTTGTAGGTGCTGGAGAATGTTACAGAGATAGGGAGGGGTGTAGGGGCTGGAGGAGGTTACAGAGATAGGGAGGGTTGTAGGGGTCTGGAGGAGGTTACAGAGATAGGGAGGGTTTGTAGGGGTCTGGAGGAGGTTACAGAGATAGGGAGGGGGTGTAGGGGCTGGAGGAGGTTACAGAGATAGGAGGGTTGTAGAGGCTGGAGGAGGTTACAGAGATAGGGAGGGTTCTAGGGGCTGGAGGAGATTATAGACATAGGAATGGTTGTGGGGGATGGAGGAGGTTACAGAGAAAGGGGGAGGAGGAGGAAACAGAATTGGAGGGTAAGAAGTGACATCGTATCTAACGCACTGTGACACCCGGTCCCAGAGGGGGAAAGGACAGTGTATCTCACGCACTGTGACACCCGGTCCCAGAGGGGGGAAAGGACAGTGTATCTAACGCAGTGTGACACCCGGTCCCAGAGGGGGAAAGGACAGTGTATCTAACGCACTGTGACACCCGGTCCCAGAGGGAGAAAGGACAGTGTATCTCACGCACTGTGACACCCGGTCCCAGAGGGGGAAAGGACAGTGTATCTAACGCACTGTGACACCCGGTCCCAGAGGGGGAAAGGACAGCGTATCTAACGCACTGTGACACCCGGTCCCAGAGGGGGAAAGGACAGCGTATCTAACGCACTGTGACACCCGGTCCCAGAGGGGTAAAGGGCAGTGTATCTAACGCACTGTGACACCCGGTCCCAGAGGGGGAAAGGACAGTGTATCTAACGCACTGTGACACCCGGCCCCAGAGGGGGAAAGGACAGTGTATCTAACGCACTGTGACACCCGGTCCCAGAGGGGGAACAGACAGTGTATCTAACGCACTGTGACGCCCCGTCCCAGAGAGGGAAAGGACAGTGTATCTAACGCACTGTGACACCCGGTCTCAGAGGGGGAAAGGACAGTGTATCTAACGCACTGTGACACCCAGTCCCAGAGGGGGAAAGGACAGTGTATCTAACGCACTGTGACACCCGGTCCCAGAGGGGGAAAGGACAGTGTATCTAACGCACTGTGACACCCGGTCTCAGAGGGGGAAAGGACAGTGTATCTAACGCACTGTGACACCCGGTCCCAGAGGGGGAAAGGACAGTGTATCTAACACACTGTGACACCCGGTCCCAGAGGGGGAAAGGACAGTGTATCTAACGCACTGTGACACCCGGTCCCAGAGGGGGAAAGGACAGCGTATCTAACGCACTGTGACACCCGGTCCCAGAGGGGGAAAGGACAGCGTATCTAACGCATTGTGACACCCGGTCCCAGAGGGGGAAAGGACAGCGTATCTAACGCACTGTGACACCCGGCCCCAGAGGGGGAAAGGACAACGTATCTAACACACTGTGACACCCGGTCCCAGAGGGGGAAAGGACAGTGTATCTAACACACTGTGACACCCCGTCCCAGAGGGGGAAAGGACAGTGTATCTAACGCACGGTGACACCCGGTCCCAGAGGGGGAAAGGACAGTGTATCTAACGCACGGTGACACCCGGTCCCAGAGGGGGAATGGACAGTGTATCTAACGCACTGTGACACCCGGTCCCAGAGGGGGAAAGGACAGTGTATCTAACGCACTGTGACACCCGGTCCCAGAGGGGGAAAGGACAGCGTATCTAACGCACTGTGACACCCGGTCCCAGAGGGGGAAAGGACAGTGTATCTAACGCACTGTGACACCCGGTCCCAGAGGGGGAAAGGACAGTGTATCTAACGCACTGTGACACCCGGTCCCAGAGGGGGAAAGGACAGCGTATCTAATGCACTGTGACACCCGGTCCCAGAGGGGGAAAGGACAGCGTATCTAACGCACTGTGACACCCGGTCCCAGAGGGGGAAAGGACAGTGTATCGAACGTACTGTGACACCCGGTGCCAGAGCGGGAAAGGACAGTGTGTATAACGCACTCTGACACTGTGCAGCTCAGCCCCTAGTTTTGATCCATGCCTCGAGGCTGTGTCCTTGGACAGTATGTAAGATATTTAAGAGGAAACCACAGTTTCATTCCGAGTCCATGATGACCTGACTCTGAGCTGCTCTGGGAATGTGTCAGACTAATGACTACTTCAGTGATTTGTTTGTCAATATCTTTGCACGAGATTCAGTGAGTCATTCTGACACTTCTCTCTCTCTCTCTCTCTCACTCTGTCTCTCTTCTTCTCTCTCTCTCACTCTGACTCTCTCTCTATCACTATGTCTCTCCCTCTCGCTCTCTCAATCTGTCTCTCCCACCCTGTCTTTCTCTATCTCTGACCCCTCACTCTCTCTCCATCTCTTTCTAACCGCCCTACTCTCTCTCTCTGTCTCCCCCCTCTTAATCACTGTCTTTTTCCTCCCTGTCTCTCTCTCTCCCTCTCTCTTTCTCTATGTGTCCACTTCTCTCTCTCTCTACCCATCTCACTCTCTGTCTCTCTGTCGCCCCCTCTCTTTATCTCTTTTTCTCTCTCTCTCCCTGTCACCCGCTCTCTCTCTGTCCCTATCTCTCTCTCTCTCTGACACTATTTCTCTCTCTCTCACTCTTTATCAAACTCTCTCTGTCCCAATCACTCTCTTTAACTATCTCGCTCTGTCTCGCACTCTCTCTCTCTCTGAGCTGGGAGTGTGTACTCCAGCTTGGCTCTCTCTCTCTCTCTCTGTTGACCTGTTGTAATCTGCCTGTTGATGTCTTGCTGGGATATATTCGTCCGTTCCCTCCTAGTCACTCTCCACCTCTCTCCTTCCGCCCACTCACCTTCAAACCTCCCCTCCCCACCACTCTGACAGAACGTCAACACAACCCCAACAGCACAGGAGGAGACCATTCCACCCATCATGTCTGTGCTGGCCCTCTTTGTCTCTCTCTCTCTCTCTCTCTCTCTCTGCCTGTCCCTCTCTCTCTCTCTCTCATGCCTGTTACTCTCTCTCTCTCTGCCTGTCTCTCTCACTCTCTCTCACTCTGTCTCTCTGTCTGTCTCTCTCTCTCTGTCACTCTCTTTCTCTGTCTCTCTCTTCTCTCTCTCTGTCTGTCTCTGTCTCAGAGACAGAGAGAGAGAGAGAGGCAGAGAGAGATCTCAAGTGAGAGACAGGGAAACCGAGACAGAAAGCGAGAGTTAAGGAGAGAGACGGGGTGAGATAGCCAGATTGTGAGAGAGACAGAGATAAAGAGGCAGACAGAGAGACAGTGGGAGAGACAGAAATAGAGAGACCATGCGAAAGGGAGAGACAGAGAGGGAGAAAGATAGAGAAACAGACAGACAGAGTGAACGAAAGAGAGAGACAGACAGCTAGGGAGAGAGACTTAGAGCGAAAGAGAGCGCAAGAGAGAGAGAGTGAGAGACAGTAAAAGAGAGACAGAGAGAGAGTGAGACAGAGAGAGAAAAACAGACAGAGAGGACTGGCAGGCAGAGGGAGAGAGAGAGTCCCAGAGAAGGAGAGAGAGTGAGACAGACAGAGAGCGGAAGTGAGAGAGAGACAGACAGAGTAAGCAAGAGAGAGAGACAGAAAGAGGGAGAGAATAACTGAGAAAGAGAGACTGAGAGAGAGGGAGAGAGAGAGAGACAGCGGGTGACAGAGAGAGGCAGAGAGAGCGAGAGAGAGGGAGAGAGATAGAGGGAGACAGAGAGAGGGAGAGACAGAGAGAGACAGTGAGAGACAGGGAGAGGGAGACAGAGTGAGTGAGAGCGAGAGAGAGAGAGAGAGAGACAGTGAGAGACAGGGAGAGGGAGACAGAGTGAGTGAGAGCGAGAGAGAGAGAGAGACAGAGGGAGAGACAGAGAGAGAGACAGTGAGAGACAGGGAGAGGGAGACAGAGTGAGTGAGAGCGAGAGAGAGAGAGAGACAAAGGGACACAGAGAGAGGGAGAGTGAGAGAGACTCAGAGAGACAGGGAGAGGGAGAGAGAGAGAGACAGTGAGAGAGGGAGACTGAGGGAGACAGAGAGAGGGAGAGAGGGAGAGACAGAGGGAGACAGAGAGACAAAGAGAGACAGGGAGAGAGAGAGAGAGAGATAGAGAGACAGAGAGAGACAGGTAGAGAGACAGGGAGAGAGAGAGTGGGAGAGAGAAAGAAAGACAGAGAGAGAGAGGGAGAGGGAGAAAGAGAGATACAGAGTGAGAGAGAGAGAGAGAGAGAGGGATAGAGAGGGAGAGAGAGAGAGACAGAGAGAGGCAGGGAGAGAGAGACAGGGAGAGAGAGAGGGAGAGAGAGAGAGAGACAGAGAGAGAGAGGGAGAGAGAGAGGGAGAGAGAGAGCAAGAGAGAGAGATACAGAGTGAGAGAGAGAGATACAGAATGAGAGAGAGAGAGATACAGAGTGAGAGAGTGAGAGAGATACAGAGTGAGAGAGAGAGAGAGAGTTACAGAGTGAGACAGAGAGAGAGACTGTGAGAGACAGGGAGAGAGAGACAGAGTAAGTGAGAGCGAGAGAGAGAGAGAGACAGAGGGAGACAGAGTGAGAGAGACAGAGGGAGACAGAGTGAGAGAGAGAGAGATACAGAGTGAGAGATACAGAGTGAGAGAGAGAGAGGTACAGAGTGAGAGAGAGGTACAGAGTGAGAGAGAGAGAGATACAGTGTGAGAGATACAGAGTGAGAGAGAGAGAGATACAGAGTGAGAGAGACAGAGAGAGATACAGAGTGAGAGAGAGAGAGAGAGAGAGAGATACAGAGTGAGAGAGAGAGAGAGAGATACAGAGTGAGAGAGATACAGAGAGAGAGAGAGAGATACAGAGTGAGAGACAGAGAGAGGGAGAGAGAGAGGGAGACAGAGAGAGGGAGACAGTGAGATACAGAGTGAGAGAGACAGAAGGAGACAGAGAGAGGGAGAGAGAGAGAGATACAGAGTGAGAGAGAGAGAGAGACAGTGAGAGACAGGGAGAGAGAGACAGAGTGAGAGAGAGAGAGAGAGAGAGACAGAGAGAGAGAGAGACAGAGTGAGAGAGACAGAGTGAGAGAGACAGAGGGAGACAGAGAGAGGGAGACAGAGAGATACAGAGTGAGAGAGAGAGAGAGATACAGAATGAGAGAGACAGAGAGATACAGAGTGAGAGAGAGAGACAGAGTGAGAGAGAGACAGAGAGACAGAGAGAGGCAGAGAGACAGAGGGAGACACAGAGAGGGAGAGACAGAGGGAGACAGAGAGAGGGAGAGACAGAGAGAGGGAGAGACCAATACGAGTGAACAGAGATGCCTGCTCCACGATTTCACACTTAAGCAGAATAAATAATGGCACTGGCACAGATCTAGAATTATAAAACCCTCAAGCTAACCTCCTTGTGCTTTCATGGGGATTCCACAGAGATGAGAAACAGGCAATGGACGTCACACAGGGTCCCTCCAAGGAGAAAGGACTGATAAACTGATCTCTTTCAGTTCCATCATGCAGCCATTGTATGTCTACCCGACAGACGCTGAGTGCTCACAATCCGCTGTGCCCTTCATCTGTTAAACTATGCAGCAATGGGCCTCCAGAGCCCCATTTTAACCCAGCCTGAGACCATCGCCCGCTCAGCCCCTAGTCCCGCCCCCTCCCACTCGACCTTTCACCTCTAACTCACAGGATAACCACCACTTCCCGGCAGCTCTCCGGGTTTCCCGCGGGAGTTCCATAGCAGATTTACGCATAAATGTCTGGAGGTTTCTCGAAGGCTGTCTCCCACACTCCTGTTAAATCTTACATGGCCCTTTCCTCGCGTAGGCTTTCATGCTCCTCTCTCTCTTTTTCTCACTCTGTATCTCTCTCTCTCTCTCACTCTGTATCTCTCTCTCTCTCTCACTCTGTATCTCTCTCTCTCTCTCACTCTGTATCTCTCTCTGTCTCTCACTCTCTATCTCTCTCTCTCTCGTTTTTTACTCTTTAATATGTAAATCCTACTGTTCCAGATGCCTTTGGAACCATCTCCCTCATGATTTAAAAACTTTCATGTTGCCAATGTTGTCAATAACCTTTGGGAAAAATGAACACTCTGCTTATCTGGCGAGTTGCAAACAGGTTAACATCCCTTCATTTATCTAAAACGAAAAGCAAGTTCCCTTCACATCTTACGTGCGAAGTCAGCTTCCATGTATACGACTAGCATTTCAAACACCTTTCTGACACTTGGCGATGGCTTCTTGGCCCGCGAGAGGAGAAGGGGCCTCGGGGGGGGGGGGGGTTCCCTGAACGAGATTCAGCGCGCCTAGTGCCACAGCGGGCAACTCTTCGCCGGCTCTTTACGGCCGCGGGCACCTCGGACAGCCTGGGGCCGACCTCCTACCTGAGGGACGGGGAGGAAACTCACGACCCCGGGCCCCCGAACGTTTCTTGTTCACTCATCCGCGAGCGGGAGGTGGGGGGAGAAGGTGGGGCCCATCGCTGGCTTGGCCCGGCGTTTGCACCGTGGGGTCGGCGGGGAGGCCTCCACGGCGCGGGGGGGAGGAGGAGGAGGACCATTCGGCCCATCGGGTCTATGCTCTCCCTCTGATAGGACACTCCCACCCCCCCCCACCCCCCCCTCCACCTGGTCCCACTCCCCCTGCTGCCCTGCTCCAACCTCGCGCGCTCTATCCCTTCCCTCAGGCGGGGATCTGGTTCCCTTGGGGAAAGCCTCGATCGAGGCCTGCCTCTCGGGAAGATCGTTCCCAGACCCCCCCCCACCACCACAAACACCCCCTGGACTAGGGAGGGGGGAGAAGAAACATTTTTAGCCTCACATTTTACCCCCGCCACCCACAAAACGTCCAGTTATTTCGAACGCATGCCCTCTAGTCCTCGATGTTGTCTTGAGCCAGTGGGTGTAGGGGGAGCAGCTCCTCGCTATTTCACACTTCAAGGGGCCTTGAACATCTCCATCGAGTCTCCTCCCAGCCTTCTACTCTCCATCAGCCGCCCCCTTCATAACAGCCCCTCCTCCGGCGCTAGCCTGGAGTCACGTGTAGGCCCAGACCCAGGGACGGTCAACAGATTTGTCTACCTCTCAAGGGGACCAGCGGCGCCTGATGGGGTTCTCGCAACGAGTGGCCAACGCCTTCAAGGTCACCATCCGACATTTAATTCCACGTTTTTTTTATCGAATTCAAATTTCACCATCTTCCCGGGCGGGACTTGAACTCGGGGTCAACCCGAGTCTCCGGAGCGCCAGTCCAGTGTTAATACCACTACTAGGCCAAACCTTTTTTGCCCCCTTGAGAAGGTGGTGGGTGAGCCGCTGCAGTCCCCGTGTGGTGTAGGTACGACCCACGGCGCTGTTAGGGGAGGGAGTTCCAGGATTTTGTCCCGTGTGTGGTGTAGGTACACCCACGGCGCTGTTAGGGAGGGAGTTCCAGGATTTTGTCCCGTGTGGTGTAGGTACACCCACGGCGCTGTTAGGGAGGGAGTTCCAGGATTTTGTCCCCGTGTGGTGTAGGTACACCCACGGCGCTGTTAGGGAGGGAGTTCCAGGATTTTGTCCCCGTGTGGTGTAGGTACACCCACGGCGCCGTTAGGGAGAGAGTTGCAGGATTTTGTCCCCGTGTGGTGTAGGTACACGCACGGCACTGTTAGGGAGGGAGTTCCAGGATTTTGTCCCCGTGTGGTGCAGGTGCACCCACGGCGCTGTTAGTGAGGGAGTTCCAGGATTTTGTCCCTGTGGTGTAGGTGCACCCACGGCGCTGTTAGGGAGGGAGTTCCAGGATTTTGTCCCGTGTGGTGTAGGTACACACACGGCGCTGTTAGGGAGGGAGTTCCAGGATTTTGTCCCAGTGTGGGTGTAGGTACACCCACGGCGCTGTTAGGGAGGGAGTTCCAGGATTTTGTCCCGTGTGGTGTAGGTACACCCACGGCGCTGTTAGGGAGGGAGTTCCAGGATTTTGTCCCCGTGTGGTGTAGGTACACCCACGGCGCTGTTAGGGAGGGAGTTCCAGGATCTTGTCCGTGTGGTGTAGGTACACCCACGGCGCTGTTAGGGAGGGAGTTCCAGGATTCTGTCCGTGTGGTGTAGGTACACCCACGGCGCTGTTAGGGAGGGAGTTCCAGGATTTTGACCCAGCGACAGTGAAGGAACGGCCGATATATTTCCAAGTCGGGATGGTGGGGGGCTCGGAGGGGAACTTCCAGGTGGTGGTGTTCCCCATGTGTCTGCTGCCCTCGTCCTTCTAGATGGTTAGAGGTGGTGGGTTTGGGCGGCGCTGTCGAAGGAGCCTTGGCGAGTTGCTGCAGTGCATCTTGTAGATGGTGCACACACTGCTGCCCCTGTGCGTCGGTGGGGGAGGGAGTGAATGTTTGTGGATGGGGTGCCGATCGAGCGGGGGGCTGCTTTGTCCTGGACGGTGTCGAGCTTCTTGAGTGTTGTGGGAGACGCACTCCTCCAGGCAAGTGGGGAGTGTCCCATCACACTCCTGACTGGTGCCTTGTAGATGGTGGACAGGCTTTGAGGAGTCAGGAGGTGAGTTACTCTCCGCAGGATTCCCAGCCTCTGACCTGCTCTTGTAGCCACAGTATTTATATGGCTGGTCCCAGTTCAGTTTCTGGTCAATGGTAACCCCCAGGATGTTGATAGTGGGGGATTCAGTGATGGTAATGCCATTGAATGTCAAGGGGGCGTTGGTTGGATTCTCTCTTGTTGCAGACGGTCATTGCCTGGTACTTGTGTGGCGTGAATGTTACTCACCCCTTGTCAGCCCCGAGCCTGGATATTGATTTAAACTGAGACAAATTGGCAACTCTCAGGTACATCCAATGACATCTCATATTCATTCCCAGAGAATAATCCCGGAATTCGGCCACAAATTAATCGGTTACATCAACACAGCCAGGTTTGCAGCTCACTCACTCAGAGCGAGGCAGTGAGAGGGAAGGAGAAAGGGAGATAGCAAAAAGAGAGAGAGAGAGAGAGAGAGAGAGAGAGAGATGGAAGGAGGGAGAGGAGAGCAAGCGAGTGACGAAGGGGCTGGGGGGGGGGCCTGAGGGAGGCGGATAGAACCAGAAGCGGGTAGAGAAGACCCAAAGCCTCAGGAGAGATAGCGCAGGACAAGGCGAACAGAGAGGGCGGGGGATGGGGAGAGGTGGGAGAGAGCGGGACAGAGAGAGAGAGGGAGGGAGGGACGGAGAGAGAGTGAGAAGCAGAGTGAGAGACAGAGAGAGAGAGCGAGAAGCAGAGTGAGAGACAGAGAGAGAGAGAGAGCGAGAAGCAGAGTGAGAGACAGAGAGAGAGAGAGCGAGAAGCAGAGTGAGAGACAGAGAGAGAGAGCGAGAAGCAGAGTGAGA
Organism: Isurus oxyrinchus; assembly: GCA_026770705.1. Classification (NCBI taxonomy): domain Eukaryota; kingdom Metazoa; phylum Chordata; class Chondrichthyes; order Lamniformes; family Lamnidae; genus Isurus; species Isurus oxyrinchus. The sequence goes on from JANJGN010004861.1 coordinate 15,799, forward strand.
GACAGAGAGAGAGAGAGCGAGAAGCAGAGTGAGAGACAGAGAGAGAGAGCGAGAAGCAGAGTGAGAGACAGAGAGAGAGAGAGCGAGAAGCAGAGTGAGAGACAGAGAGAGAGAGAGCGAGAAGCAGAGTGAGAGACAGAGAGAGAGAGCGAGAAGCAGAGTGAGAGACAGAGAGAGAGCGAGAAGCAGAGTGAGAGACAGAGAGAGAGAGAGCGAGAAGCAGAGTGAGAGACAGAGAGAGAGAGCGAGAAGCAGAGTGAGAGACAGAGAGAGAGCGAGAAGCAGAGTGAGAGACAGAGAGAGAGAGAGAAGCAGAGTGAGAGACAGAGAGAGAGTGAGAAGCAGAGTGAGAGACAGAGAGAGAGAGAGCGAGAAGCAGAGTGAGAGAGAGAGAGAGAGAGAGCGAGAAGCAGAGTGAGAGACAGAGAGAGAGAGAGCGAGAAGCAGAGTGAGAGACAGAGAGAGAGAGAGCGAGAAGCAGAGTGAGAGACAGAGAGAGAGAGAGAGAGAAGCAGAGTGAGAGACAGAGAGAGAGAGAGAGCGAGAAGCAGAGTGAGAGACAGAGAGAGAGAGTGAGAAGCAGAGTGAGAGACAGAGAGAGAGAGCGAAAAGCAGAGTGAGAGACAGAGAGAGAGAGCGAGAAGCAGAGTGAGAGACAGAGAGAGAGAGTGAGAAGCAGAGTGAGAGACAGAGAGAGAGAGAGTGAGAAGCAGAGTGAGAGAAAGAGAGAGAGAGAGAGAAGCAGAGTGAGAGACAGAGAGAGAGCGAGAAGCAGAGTGAGAGACAGAGAGAGAGAGAGTGAGAAGCAGAGTGAGAGACAGAGAGAGAGAGAGTGAGAAGCAGAGTGAGAGACAGAGAGAGATAGCGAGAAGCCGAGTGAGAGACAGAGAGAGAGAGAGCGAGAAGCAGAGTGAGAGACAGAGAGAGAGAGCGAGAACCAGAGTGAGAGATAGAGAGAGAGAAAGTGAGAAGCAGAGTGAGAGACAGAGAGAGAGAGAGCGAGAAGCAGAGTGAGAGACAGAGAGAGAGAGCGAGAAGCAGAGTGAGAGACAGAGAGAGAGAGCGAGAAGCAGAGTGAGAGACAGAGAGAGAGAGAGTGAGAAGCAGAGTGAGAGACAGAGAGAGAGCGAGAAGCAGACTGAGAGACAGAGAGAGAGAGCGAGAAGCAGAGTGAGAGACAGAGAGAGAGTGAGAAGCAGAGTGAGAGACAGAGAGAGAGAGAGCGAGAAGCAGAGTGAGAGAGAGAGAGAGAGAGAGTGAGAAGCAGAGTGAGAGACAGAGAGAGAGAGAGCGAAAGCAGAGTGAGAGACAGAGAGAGAGAGAGCGAGAAGCAGAGTGAGAGACAGAGAGAGAGAGCGAGAAGCAGAGTGAGAGACAGAGAGAGAGAGCGAGAAGCAGAGTGAGAGACAGAGAGAGAGAGCGAGAAGCAGAGTGAGAGACAGAGAGAGAGAGAGAGAAGCAGAGTGAGAGACAGAGAGAGAGAGAGCGAGAAGCAGAGTGAGAGACAGAGAGAGAGAGCGAGAAGCAGAGTGAGAGACAGAGAGAGAGAGAGCGAGAAGCAGAGTGAGAGACAGAGAGAGAGAGCGAGAAGCAGAGTGAGAGACAGAGAGAGAGAGCGAGAAGCAGAGTGAGAGACAGAGAGAGAGAGAGTGAGAAGCAGAGTGAGAGACAGAGAGAGAGAGCGAGAAGCAGAGTGAGAGACAGAGAGAGAGAGCGAGAAGCAGACTGAGAGACAGAGAGAGAGCGAGAAGCAGAGTGAGAGACAGAGAGAGAGAGCGAGAAGCAGAGTGAGAGACAGAGAGAGAGAGCGAGAAGCAGAGTGAGAGACAGAGAGAGAGAGAGCGAGAAGCAGAGTGAGAGACAGAGAGAGAGAGAGCGAGAAGCAGAGTGAGAGACAGAGAGAGAGTGCGAGAAGCAGAGTGAAATACAGAGAGAGAGAGCAAGAAGCAGAGTGAGAGACAGAGGGAGAGAGAGCGAGAAGCAGAGTGAGAGACAGAGAGAGAGAGAGAGTGAGAAGCAGAGTGAGAGACAGAGAGAGAGAGAGCGAGAAGCAGAGTGAGAGACAGAGAGAGAGAGAGATAGAAGCAGAGTGAGAGACAGAGAGAGAGAGAGAAGCAGAGTGAGAGACAGAGAGAGAGAGAGTGAGAAGCAGAGTGAGAGACAGAGAGAGAGAGAGAAGCAGAGTGAGAGACAGAGAGAGAGAGAGTGAGAAGCAGAGTGAGAGACAGAGAGAGAGAGCAAGAAGCAGAGTGAGAGACAGAGAGAGAGAGAGAGTGAGAAGCAGAGTGAGAGACAGAGAGAGAGAGAGCGAGAAGCAGAGTGAGAGAGAGAGAGAGAGCGAGAAGCAGAGTGAGAGACAGAGAGAGAGAGAGAGTGAGAAGCAGAGTGAGAGACAGAGAGAGAGAGTGAGAAGCAGAGTGAGAGACAGAGAGAGAGAGCTAGAAGCAGAGTGAGAGACAGAGAGAGAGAGAGTGAGAAGCAGAGTGAGAGACAGAGAGAGAGAGAGTGAGAAGCAGAGTGAGAGACAGAGAGAGAGAGAGTGAGAAGCAGATTGAGAGACAGAGAGAGAGCGAGAAGCAGAGTGAGAGACAGAGAGAGAGAGCGAGAAGCAGAGTGAGAGACAGAGAGAGAGAGAGCGAGAAGCAGAGTGAGAGACAGAGAGAGAGAGCGAGAAGCAGAGTGAGAGACAGAGAGAGAGAGAGCGAGAAGCAGAGTGAGAGACAGAGAGAGAGAGAGCGAGTATCAGAGTGAGAGACAGAGAGAGAGCGAGAAGCAGAGTGAGAGACAGAGAGAGAGAGCGAGAAGCAGAGTGAGAGACAGAGAGAGAGAGCGAGAAGCAGAGTGAGAGACAGAGAGAGAGAGAGAGAAGCAGAGTGAGAGACAGAGAGAGAGCGAGAAGCAGAGTGAGAGACAGGGAGAGAGAGCGAGAAGCAGAGTGAGAGACAGAGAGAGAGTGCGAGAAGCAGAGTGAGAGACAGAGAGAGAGAGAGCGAGAAGCAGAGTGAGAGACAGTGAGAGAGAGCGAGAAGCAGAGTGAGAGACAGAGAGAGAGAAGGAGAAGCAGAGTGAGAGACAGAGAGAGAGAGCGAGATGCAGAGTGAGAGACAGAGAGAGAGAGCGAGAAGCAGAGTGAGAGACAGAGAGAGAGAAGGAGAAGCAGAGTGAGAGACAGAGAGAGAGAGCGAGATGCAGAGTGAGAGACAGAGAGAGAGAGAGAGAGAAGCAGAGTGAGAGACAGAGAGAGAGAGAGCGAGAAGCAGAGTGAGAGACAGAGAGAGAGAGCGAGATGCAGAGTGAGAGACAGAGAGAGAGAGCGAGAAGCAGAGTGAGAGACAGAGAGAGAGAGAGCGATACGCAGAGTGAGAGACAGAGAGAGAGAGAGCGAGAAGCAGAGTGAGAGACAGAGAGAGAGAGCGAGAAGCAGAGTGAGAGACAGAGAGAGAGAGTGCGAGAAGCAGAGTGAGAGACAGAGAGAGAGAGCGAGAAGCAGAGTGAGAGACAGAGAGAGAGAGCGAGAAGCAGAGTGAGAGATAGAGAGAGAGAGAGCGAGAAGCAGAGTGAGAGACAGAGAGAGAGAGAGCGAGAAGCAGAGTGAGAGACAGAGACAGAGAGCGAGAAGCAGAGTGAGAGACAGAGAGAGAGAGAGCGAGAAGCAGAGTGAGAGACAGAAAGAGAGAGAGCGAGAAGCAGAGTGAGAGACAGAGAGAGAGAGAGCGAGAAGCAGAGTGAGAGACAGAGAGAGAGCGAGAAGCAGAGTGAGAGACAGAGAGAGAGAGCGAGAAGCAGAGTGAGAGACAGAGAGAGAGAGAGCGAGAAGCAGAGTGAGAGACAGAGAGAGAGAGCGAGAGGCAGAGTGAGAGACAGAGAGAGAGCGAGAAGCAGAGTGAGAGACAGAGAGAGAGAGAGCGAGAAACAGAGTGAGAGACAGAGAGAGAGAGAGCGAGAAGCAGAGTGAGAGACAGAGAGAGAGAGCGAGAAGCAGAGTGAGAGAGAGAGAGAGAGAGAGCGAGAAGCAGAGTGAGAGATAGAGAGAGAGAGAGAGAAGCAGAGTGAGAGATAGAGAGAGAGCGAGAAGCAGAGTGAGAGACAGAGAGAGAGAGAGCGAGAAGCAGAGTGAGAGACAGAGAGAGAGAGTGCGAGAAGCAGAGTGAGAGACAGAGAGAGAGAGTGAGAAGCAGAGTGAGAGACAGAGAGAGAGACCGAGAAGCAGAGTGAGAGACAGAGAGAGAGAGAGCGAGAAGCAGAGTGAGAGACAGAGAGAGAGAGTGAGAAGCAGAGTGAGAGACAGAGAGAGAGAGAGAAGCAGAGTGAGAGACAGAGAGAGAGAGAGCGAGAAGCAGAGTGAGAGACAGAGAGAGAGAGCGAGAAGCAGAGTTAGAGACAGAGAGAGAGACCGAGAAGCAGAGTGAGAGACAGAGAGAGAGAGAGAGAAGCAGAGTGAGAGACAGAGAGAGAGAGCGAGAAGCAGAGTGAGAGACAGAGAGAGAGCGAGAAGCAGAGTGAGAGACAGAGAGAGAGAGCGAGAAGCAGAGTGAGAGACAGAGAGAGAGAGCGAGAAGCAGAGTGAGAGACAGAGAGAGAGAGAGAGCGAGAAGCAGAGTGAGAGACAGCGAGAGAGAGAGAGTGAGAAGCAGAGTGAGAGACAGAGAGAGAGAGAGAGCGAGAAGCAGAGTGAGAGACAGAGAGAGAGCGAGAAGCAGAGTGAGAGACAGAGAGAGAGAGAGCGAGAAGCAGAGTGAGAGACAGAGAGAGAGAGCGAGAAGCAGAGTGAGAGACAGAGAGAGAGAGAGCGAGAAGCAGAGTGAGAGACAGAGAGAGAGAGAGCGAGAAGCAGAGTGAGAGACAGAGAGAGAGAGAGCGAGAAACAGAGTGAGAGACAGAGAGAGAGAGCGAGAAGCAGAGTGAGAGACAGAGAGCGAGAAGCAGAGTGAGAGACAGAGAGAGAGAGCGAGAAGCAGAGTGAGAGACAGAGAGAGAGAGAGAGAGAGCGAGAAGCAGAGTGAGAGACAGAGAGAGAGAGAGCGAGAAGCAGAGCGAGAGACAGAGAGAGTGAGAGTGAGAAGCAGAGTGAGAGACAGAGAGAGAGAGAGCGAGAAGCAGAGTGAGAGACAGAGACAGAGAGAGCGAGAAGCAGAGTGAGAGACAGAGAGAGAGAGAGCGAGAAGCAGAGTGAGAGACAGAGAGAGAGAGCGAGAAGCAGAGTGAGAGACAGAGAGAGAGAGAGCGAGAAGCAGAGTGAGAGACAGAGAGAGAGAGCGAGAAGCAGAGTGAGAGACAGAGAGAGAGAGAGAGAGAAGCAGAGTGAGAGACAGAGAGAGAGAGAGTGAGAAGCAGAGTGAGAGACAGAGAGAGAGAGAGTGAGAAGCAGAGTGAGAGACAGAGAGAGAGAGAGTGAGAAGCAGAGTGAGAGACAGAGAGAGAGAGAGAGAGAAGCAGAGTGAGAGACAGAGAGAGAGAGAGTGAGAAGCAGAGTGAGAGACAGAGAGAGAGAGAGAGAGAAGCAGAGTGAGAGACAGAGAGAGAGAGAGCGAGAAGCAGAGTGAGAGACAGAGAGAGAGCGAGAAGCAGAGTGAGAGACAGAGAGAGAGAGCGAGAAGCAGAGTGAGAGAAAGAGAGAGAGAGCGAGAAGCAGAGTGAGAGACAGAGAGAGAGAGCGAGAAGCAGAGTGAGAGACAGAGAGAGAGAGCGAGAAGCAGAGTGAGAGACAGAGAGAGAGAGAGCGAGAAGCAGATGTGAGAGACAGAGAGAGAGAGAGCGAGAAGCAGAGTGAGAGACAGAGAGAGAGAGAGAAGCAGAGTGAGAGACAGAGAGTGAGAGCGAGAAGCAGAGTGAGAGACAGAGAGAGAGCGAGAAGCAGAGTGAGAGACAGAGAGAGAGAGAGCGAGAAGCAGAGTGAGAGACAGAGAGAGAGAGAGCGAGAAGCAGAGTGAGAGACAGAGAGAGAGCGAGAAGCAGAGTGAGAGACAGAGAGAGAGAGAGAGGAGAGAAGCAGAGTGAGAGACAGAGAGAGAGAGCGAGAAGCAGAGTGAGAGACAGAGAGAGAGAGCGAGAAGCAGAGTGAGAGACAGAGAGAGAGAGCGAGAAGCAGATTGAGAGACAGAGAGAGAGAGAGTGAGAAGCAGAGTGAGAGACAGAGAGAGAGAGAGTGAGAAGCAGAGTGGAGAGACAGAGAGAGAGAGAGCGAGAAGCAGAGTGAGAGACAGAGAGAGAGAGAGCGAGAAGCAGAGTGAGAGACAGAGAGAGAGAGAGCGAGAAGCAGAGTGAGAGACAGAGAGAGAGAGAGCGAGAAGCAGAGTGAGAGACAGAGAGAGAGAGAGCGAGAAGCAGAGTGAGAGACAGAGAGAGAGAGAGAGCGAGAAGCAGAGTGAGAGACAGAGAGAGAGAGAGCGAGAAGCAGAGTGAGAGACAGAGAGAGAGCGAGAAGCAGAGTGAGAGACAGAGATAGAGAGCGAGAAGCAGAGTGAGAGACAGAGAGAGAGAGAGAGCGAGAAGCAGAGTGAGAGACAGAGAGAGAGAGAGCGAGAAGCAGAGTGAGAGACAGAGAGAGAGAGAGTGAGAAGCAGATTGAGAGACAGAGAGAGAGAGAGTGAGAAGCAGAGTGAGAGACAGAGAGAGAGAGAGCGAGAAGCAGAGTGAGAGACAGAGAGAGAGAGAGCGAGAAGCAGAGTGAGAGACAGAGAGAGAGAGAGCGAGAAGCAGAGTGAGAGACAGAGAGAGAGAGAGCGAGAAGCAGAGTGAGAGACAGAGAGAGAGAGAGTGAGAAGCAGAGTGAGAGACAGAGAGAGAGAGAGCGAGAAGCAGAGTGAGAGACAGAGAGAGAGAGAGCGAGAAGCAGAGTGAGAGACAGAGAGAGAGAGAGCGAGAAGCAGAGTGAGAGACAGAGAGAGAGAGAGCGAGAAGCAGAGTGAGAGACAGAGAGAGAGAGAGCGAGAAGCAGAGTGAGAGACAGAGAGAGAGAGAGCGAGAAGCAGAGTGAGAGACAGAGAGAGAGAGAGCGAGAAGCAGAGTGAGACACAGAGAGAGAGAGAGCGAGAAGCAGAGTGAGAGACAGAGAGAGAGAGAGTGAGAAGCAGATTGAGAGACAGAGAGAGAGAGAGTGAGAAGCAGAGTGAGAGACAGAGAGAGAGAGAGCGAGAAGCAGAGTGAGAGACAGAGAGAGAGAGAGCGAGAAGCAGAGTGAGAGACAGAGAGAGAGAGCGAGAAGCAGAGTGAGAGACAGAGAGAGAGAGAGCGAGAAGCAGAGTGAGAGACAGAGAGAGAGAGAGTGAGAAGCAGAGTGAGAGACAGAGAGAGAGAGAGCGAGAAGCAGAGTGAGAGACAGAGAGAGAGAGAGCGAGAAGCAGAGTGAGAGACAGAGAGAGAGAGAGCGAGAAGCAGAGTGAGAGACAGAGAGAGAGAGAGCGAGAAGCAGAGTTGAGAGACAGAGAGAGAGAGAGCGAGAAGCAGAGTGAGAGACAGAGAGAGAGAGAGCGAGAAGCAGAGTGAGAGACAGAGAGAGAGAGAGCGAGAAGCAGAGTGAGTGACAGAGAGAGAGAGAGCGAGAAGCAGAGTGAGAGACAGAGAGAGAGAGAGCGAGAAGCAGAGTGAGAGACAGAGAGAGAGAGAGCGAGAAGCAGAGTGAGAGACAGAGAGAGAGAGTGAGAAGCAGATTGAGAGACAGAGAGAGAGCGAGAAGCAGAGTGAGAGACAGAGAGAGAGAGCGAGAAGCAGAGTGAGAGACAGAGAGAGAGCGAGAAGCAGAGTGAGTGACAGAGAGAGAGAGAGCGAGAAGCAGAGTGAGAGACAGAGAGAGAGAGTGAGAAGCAGAGTGAGAGACAGAGAGAGAGAGAGAGCGAGAAGCAGAGTGAGAGACAGAGAGAGAGAGAGCGAGAAGCAGAGTGAGAGACAGAGAGAGAGAGAGTGAGAAGCAGAGTGAGAGACAGAGAGAGAGAGAGTGAGAAGCAGAGTGAGAGACAGAGAGAGAGAGCGAGAAGCAGAGTGAGAGACAGAGAGAGAGAGCGAGAAGCAGAGTGAGAGACAGAGAGAGAGAGAGTGAGAAGCAGAGTGAGAGACAGAGAGAGAGAGCGAGAAGCAGAGTGAGAGACAGAGAGAGAGAGAGCGAGAAGCAGAGAGAGAGACAGAGAGAGAGAACGAGAGGCAGAGTGAGAGACAGAGAGAGAGCGAGAAGCAGAGTGAGAGACAGAGAGAGAGAGAGCGAGAAACAGAGTGAGAGACAGAGAGAGAGAGAGCGAGAAGCAGAGTGAGAGACAGAGAGAGAGAGTGAGAAGCAGAGTGAGAGACAGAGACAGAGAGAGAGAAACAGAGTGAGAGACAGAGAGAGAGAGCGAGAAGCAGAGTGAGAGACAGAGATAGAGAGCGAGAAGCAGAGTGAGAGACAGAGAGAGAGAGAGCGAGAAGCAGAGTGAGAGACAGAGAGAGCGAGAAGCAGAGTGAGAGAGAGAGAGCGAGAAGCAGAGTGAGAGACAGAGAGAGAGAGTGAGAAGCAGAGTGAGAGACAGAGAGAGAGAGAGCGAGAAGCAGAGTGAGAGACAGAGAGAGAGAGAGCGAGAAGCAGAGTGAGACACAGAGAGAGAGAGTGAGAAGCAGAGTGAGAGACAGAGAGAGAGAGAGCGAGAAGCAGAGTGAGAGACAGAGAGAGAGAGAGCGAGAAGCAGAGTGAGAGACAGAGAGAGAGAGCGAGAAGCAGAGTGAGAGACAGAGAGAGAGAGCGAGAAGCAGAGTGAGAGACAGAGAGAGAGAGAGCGAGAAGCAGAGTGAGAGACAGAGAGAGAGAGTGAGAAGCAGAGTGAGAGACAGAGAGAGAGAGAGTGAGAAGCAGAGTGATAGACAGAGAGAGAGAGAGTGAGAATCAGAGTGAGAGACAGAGAGAGAGAGCGAGAAGCAGAGTGAGAGACAGAGAGAGAGAGCGAGAAGCAGAGTGAGAGACAGAGAGAGAGAGAGTGAGAAGCAGAGTGAGAGACAGAGAGAGAGAGCGAGAAGCAGAGTGAGAGACAGAGAGAGAGAGAGTGAGAAGCAGAGTGAGAGACAGAGAGAGAGAGAGCAAGAAGCAGAGGTGAGAGACAGAGAGAGAGAGAGAAACAGAGTGAGAGACAGAGAGAGAGAGAGCGAGAAGCAGAGTGAGAGACAGAGAGAGAGAGAGCGAGAAGCAGAGTGAGAGACAGAGAGAGAGAGAGTGAGAAGCAGAGTGAGAGACTGAGAGAGAGTGAGAAGCAGAGTGAGAGACAGAGAGAGAGAGCTAGAAGCAGAGTGAGAGACAGAGAGAGAGAGAGCGAGAAGCAGAGTGATTGACAGAGATGAGAGAGCGAGAAGCAGAGTGAGAGACAGAGAGAGAGAGCGAGAGGCAGAGTGAGAGACAGAGAGAGAGCGAGAAGCAGAGTGAGAGACAGAGAGAGAGAGAGCGAGAAACAGAGTGAGAGACAGAGAGAGAGAGAGCGAGAAGCAGAGTGAGAGACAGAGAGAGAGAGCGAGAAGCAGAGTGAGAGAGAGAGAGAGAGAGAGCGAGAAGCAGAGTGAGAGACAGAGAGAGAGAGTGAGAAGCAGAGTGAGAGATAGAGAGAGAGCGAGAAGCAGAGTGAGAGACAGAGAGAGGGAGAGCGAGAAGCAGAGTGAGAGACAGAGAGAGAGAGTGAGAAGCAGAGTGAGAGACAGAGAGAGAGAGTGCGAGAAGCAGAGTGAGAGACAGAGAGAGAGAGTGAGAAGCAGAGTGAGAGACAGAGAGAGAGGACCGAGAAGCAGAGTGAGAGACAGAGAGAGAGAGTGAGAAGCAGAGTGAGAGACAGAGAGAGAGAGAGCGAGAAGCAGAGTGAGAGACAGAGAGAGAGAGAGCGAGAAGCAGAGTGAGAGATGAGAGAGAGAGAGAAGCAGAGTGAGAGACAGAGAGAGAGAGAGAGAGAAGCAGAGTGAGAGACAGAGAGAGAGAGCGAGAAGCAGAGTGAGAGACAGAGAGAGATACCGAGAAGCAGAGTGAGAGACAGAGAGAGAGCGAGAAGCAGAGTGAGAGACAGAGAGAGAGAGCGAGAAGCAGAGTGAGAGACAGAGAGAGAGAGAGCGAGAAGCAGAATAACAGACACAGAGAGAGAGCGAGAAGCAGAGTGAGAGACAGAGAGAGAGAGCGAGAAGCAGAGTGAGAGACAGAGAGAGAGAGTGAGAAGCAGAGTGAGAGACAGAGAGAGAGAGAGCGAGAAGCAGAGTGAGAGACAGAGAGAGAGAGAGTGAGAAGCAGAGTGAGAGACAGAGAGAGAGAGAGAGTGAGAAGCAGAGTGAGAGACAGAGAGAGAGAGCGAGAAGCAGAGTGAGAGACAGAGAGAGAGCGAGAAGCAGAGTGAGAGACAGAGAGAGAGAGAGCGAGAAGCAGAGTGAGAGACAGAGAGAGAGAGAGCGAGAAGCAGAGTGAGAGACAGAGAGAGAGAGAGCGAGAAGCAGAGTGAGAGACAGAGAGAGAGAGAGCGAGAAGCAGAGTGAGAGACAGAGAGAGAGAGAGAGCGAGAAGCAGAGTGAGAGACAGAGAGAGAGAGAGAGTGAGAAGCAGAGTGAGAGACAGAGAGAGAGAGAGAGCGAGAAGCAGAAATGAGAGACAGAGAGAGAGAGAGCGAGAAGCAGAGTGAGAGACAGAGAGAGAGAGAGCGAGAAGCAGAGTGAGAGACAGAGAGAGAGAGAGCGAGAAGCAGTTTGAGAGAAAGAGAGAGAGAGCGAGAAGCAGAGTGAGAGACAGAGAGAGAGAGAGAGCGAGAAACAGAGTGAGAGACAGAGAGAGAGAGCGAGAAGCAGAGTGAGAGACAGAGAGAGAGAGAGAGCGAGAAACAGAGTGAGAGACAGAGACAGAGAGCGAGAAGCAGAGTGAGAGACAGAGAGAGAGAGAGCGAGAAGCAGAGCGAGAGACAGAGAGAGTGAGAGTGAGAAGCAGAGTGAGAGACAGAGAGAGAGAGAGCGAGAAGCAGAGTGAGAGACAGAGAGAGAGGGAGAGAGAAGCAGAGTGAGAGACAGAGAGAGAGAGAGCGAGAAGCAGAGTGAGAGACAGAGAGAGAGAGAGCGAGAAGCAGACTGAGAGACAGAGAGAGAGCGAGAAGCAGAGTGAGAGACAGAGAGAGAGAGAGAGAAGCAGAGCGAGAGACAGAGAGAGTGAGAGTGAGAAGCAGAGTGAGAGACAGAGAGAGAGAGAGCGAGAAGCAGAGTGAGAGACAGAGACAGAGAGAGCGAGAAGCAGAGTGAGAGACAGAGAGAGAGAGCGAGAAGCAGAGTGAGAGACAGAGAGAGAGAGAGCGAGAAGCAGAGTGAGAGACAGAGAGAGAGAGAGTGAGAAGCAGAGTGAGAGACTGAGAGAGAGAGCGAGAAGCAGAGTGAGAGACAGAGAGAGAGAGAGCGAGAAGCAGAGTGAGTGACAGAGAGAGAGAGCTAGAAGCAGAGTGAGAGACAGAGAGAGAGAGAGCGAGAAGCAGAGTGAGTGACAGAGAGAGAGAGAGCGAGATGCAGAGTGAGTGACAGAGAGACAGAGAGCGAGAAGCAGAGTGAGAGACAGTGAGAGAGAGCGAGATGCAGAGTGAGAGACAGAGAGAGAGCGAGAAGCAGAGTGAGAGACAGAGAGAGAGAGCGAGAAGCAGAGTGAGAGACAGAGAGAGAGAGCGAGAAGCAGAGTGAGAGACAGAGAGAGAGAGCGAGAAGCAGAGTGAGAGACAGAGAGAGAGAGAGCGAGAAGCAGAGTGAGAGACAGAGAGAGAGAGTGAGAAGCAGAGTGAGAGACAGAGAGAGAGAGAGTGAGAAGCAGAGTGAGAGACAGAGAGAGAGAGAGCGAGAAGCAGAAGTGAGAGACAGAGAGAGAGAGAGTGAGAAGCAGAGTGAGAGACAGAGAGAGAGCGAGAAGCAGAGTGAGAGACAGAGAGAGAGAGCGAGAAGCAGAGTGAGAGACAGAGAGAGAGAGAGCGAGAAGCAGAGTGAGAGACAGAGAGAGAGAGAGCGAGAAGCAGAGTGAGACACAGAGAGAGAGAGCGAGAAGCAGAGTGAGAGACAGAGAGAGAGAGCGAGAAGCAGAGTGAGAGACAGAGAGAGAGAGAGAGAGAAGCAGAGTGAGAGACAGAGAGAGAGAGCGAGAAGCAGAGTGAGAGACAGAGAGAGAGCGAGAAGCAGAGTGAGAGACAGAGAGAGAGAGCGAGAAGCAGAGTGAAGAGAGAGAGAGAGCGAGAAGCAGAGTGAGTGACAGAGAGAGAGAGAGCGAGAAGCAGAGTGAGAGACAGAGAGAGAGAGTGAGAAGCAGAGTGAGAGACAGACAGAGAGAGAGAGCGAGAAGCAGAGTGAGAGACAGAGAGAGAGAGAGCGAGAAGCAGAGTGAGAGACAGAGAGAGAGAGAGTGAGAAGCAGAGTGAGAGACAGAGAGAGAGAGAGAGCGAGAAGCAGAGTGAGAGACAGAGAGAGAGAGAGCGAGAAGCAGAGTGAGAGACAGAGAGAGAGAGCGAGAAGCAGAGTGAGAGACAGAGAGAGACAGCGAGAAGCAGAGTGAGAGACAGAGAGAGAGAGAGCGAGAAGCAGAGTGAGAGACAGAGAGAGAGAGCGAGAAGCAGAGTGAGAGACGGAGAGAGAGAGAGCGAGAAGCAGAGTGAGAGACAGAGAGAGAGCGAGCAGCAGAGTGAGAGACAGAGAGAGAGAGAGTGAGAAGCAGAGTGAGAGACAGAGAGAGAGAGAGCGAGAAGCAGAGTGAGAGACAGAGAGAGAGAGAGTGAGAAGCAGAGTGAGAGACAGAGAGAGAGAGAGCGAGAAGCAGAGTGAGAAACAGAGAGAGAGAGAGAGAGAAGCAGAGTGAGAGACAGAGAGAGAGAGCGAGAAGCAGAGTGAGAGACAGAGAGAGCGAGAAGCAGAGAGAGAGAGAGATAGAGAGTGAGAAGCAGAGTGAGAGACAGAGAGAGAGAGTGAGAAGCAGAGTGAGAGACAGAGAGAGAGAGCGAGAAGCAGAGTGAGAGACAGAGAGAGAGAGCGAGAAGCAGAGTGAGAGACAGAGAGAGAGAGAGAGAGAAGCAGAGTGAGAGACAGAGAGAGAGAGCGAGAAGCAGAGTGAGAGACAGAGAGAGAGAGCGAGAAGCAGAGTGAGAGACAGAGAGAGAGAGAGCGAGAAGCAGAGTGAGAGACAGAGAGAGAGAGCGAGAAGCAGAGTGAGAGACAGAGATAGAGAGTGAGAAGCAGAGTGAGAAACAGAGAGAGAGAGAGCGAGAAGCAGAGTGAGAGACAGAGAGAGAGAGAGCGAGAAGCAGAGTGAGAGACAGAGAGAGAGAGAGTGAGAAGCAGAGTGAGAGACAGAGAGAGAGAGAGAAGCAGAGTGAGAGACAGAGAGAGAGAGAGCGAGAAGCAGAGTGAGAGACATAGAGAGAGAGAGAAGCAGAGTGAGAGACAGAGAGAGAGAGAGCGAGAAGCAGAGTGAGAGACAGAGAGAGAGAGTGAGAAGCAGAGTGAGAGACAGAGAGAGAGAGAGAGAAGCAGAGTGGAGACAGAGAGGGAGAGCGAGAAGCAGATTGAGAGACAGAGAGAGAGAGAGCGAGAAGCAGAGT
>JANJGN010004862.1:0-29296 GCA_026770705.1 Isurus oxyrinchus
AACATACACAGGGACAGCTATTCTCTATAATATACACAGGGACTGCTATTCTCTATAATACACACAGGGACTGCTATTCTCTATAATATACACAGGGACGGCTATTCTCTATAATATACACAGTGACTGCTATCTCTATAATAAACACAGGGACTGCTATACTCTATAATACACAAGGGACTGCTATTCTCTATAATATACACAGGGACTGCTATTCTCTATAATACACACAGGGACTGCTATTCTCTATAATATACACAGGGACGGCTATTCTCTATAATATACACAGGGACTGCTATTCTCTATAATATACACAAGGACTGCTATTCTCTATAATATACACAGGGACTGCTATTCTCTATAATACACACAGGGACTGCTATTCTCTATAATATACACAGGGACTGCTATTCTCTATAATATACACAGGGACTGCTATTCTCTATAATATACACAGGGACTGCTATTCTCTATAATACACACAGGGACTGCTATTCTCTATAATACACACAGGGACTGCTATTCTCTATAATATACACAGGGACTGCTATTCTCTATAATATACACAGGGACTGCTATTCTCTATAATATACACAGGGGCTGCAATTCTCTATAATATACACAGGGACTGCTATTCTCTATAACATACACAGGGACTGCTATTCTCTATAATATACACAGGGACTGCTATTCTCTATAATATACACAGGGACTGCTATTCTCTATAATACACACAGGGACTGCTATTCTCTATAATATACACAGGGGCTGCAATTCTCTATAATATACACAGGGACTGCTATTCTCTATAACATACACTGGGACTGCTATTCTCTATAATATACACAGGGACTGCTATTCTCTATAATATACACAGGGACTGCTATTCTCTATAATATACACAGGGACTGCTATTCTCTATATTACACACAGGGGCTGCTATTCTCTATAATATACACAGGGACTGCTATTCTCTATAATATACACAGGGACTGCTATTCTCTATAATAAACACAGGGACTGCTATTCTCTATAATACACACAGGGACTGCTATTCTCTATAATATACACAGGGACTGCTATTCTCTATAATATACACAGGGACTGCTATTCTCTATAATATACACAGGGACTGCTATTCTCTATAATACACACAGGGACTGCTATTCTCTATAATATACACAGGGACTGCTATTCTCTATAATATACACAGGGACTGCTATTCTCTATAATACACACAGGGACTGCTATTCTCTATAATATACACAGGGACTGCTATTCTCTATAACATACACAGGGACAGCTATTCTCTATAATATACACAGGGACTGTTATTCTCTATAATATACACAGGGACTGCTATTCTCTCTAATATACACAGGGACTGCTATTCTCTATAATATACACAGGGACTGCTATTCTCTATAATATACACAGGGACTGCTATTCTCTATAATATACACAGGGGCTGCTGTTCTCTATAATATAGACAGTGACTGCTATTCTCTATAATACACACAGGGACTGCTATTCTCTATAATACACACAGGGACTGCTATTCTCTATAATATACACAGGGGCTGCTGTTCTCTATAATATAGACAGGGACTGCTATTCTCTATAATATACACAGGGACTGCTATTCTCTATAATATACACAGGGACTGCTATTCTCTATAATATACACAGGGACTGCTATTCTCTATAATATACACAGGGGCTGCTGTTCTCTATAATATAGACAGGGACTGCTATTCTCTATAATACACACAGGGACTGCTATTCTCTATAATACACACAGGGACTGCTATTCTCTATAATATACACAGGGACTGCTATTCTCTATAATATACACAGGGACTGCTATTCTCTATAATATACACAGGGACTGCTATTCTCTATAATATACACAGGGACTGCTATTCTCTATAATACACACAGGGACTGCTATTCTCTATAATATACACAGGGACTGCTATTCTCTATAATATACACAGGGACTGCTATTCTCTATAATATACACAGGGGCTGCTATTCTATATAATATACACAGGTACTGCTATTCTCTATAATATACACAGGGACTGCTATTCTATATAATATACACAGGGACTGATATTCTCTATAATATACACAGGGACTGTTATTCTCTATAATATACACAGGGACTGCTATTCTCTATAATATACACAGGGACTGCTATTCTATATAATATACACAGGGACTGCTATTCTATATAATATACACAGGGACTGCTATTCTCTATAATATACACAAGGACTGCTATTCTCTATAATATACACAGGGACTGCTATTCTCTATAATATACACAGGGACTGCTATTCTCTATAATATACACAGGGACTGTTATTCTCTATAATATACACAGGGACTGCTATTCTCTATAGTATACACAGGGACTGCTATTCTCTATAATACACACAGGGACTGCTATTCTCTATAATATACACAGGGACTGCTATTCTCTATAATATACACAGGGACTGCTATTCTCTATAATATACACAGGGTCTGCTATTCTCTATAATATACACAGGGACTGCTATTCTCTATAATACACACAGGGACTGCTATTCTCTGTAATATACACAGTGACTGCTATTCCCTATAATATACACAGGGACTGCTATTCTCTATAATATACACAGGGACTGCTATTCTCTATAATATACACAGGGACTGCAATTCTCTATAATATACACAGGGACTGCTATTGTCTATAATATACACAGGGACTGCTATTCTCTATAATATACACAGGGACTGCTATTCTCTATAATATACACAGGGACTGCTATTCTCTATAATATACACAGGGACTGCTATTCTCTATAATATACACAGGGACTGATATTCTCTATAATATACACAGGGACTGCTATTCTCTATAATATACACAGGGACTGCTATTCTCTATAATATACACAGGGACTGCTATTCTCTATAATATACACAGGGACTGCTATTCTCTATAATATACACAGGGACTGCTATTCTCTATAATACACACAGGGACTGCTATTCTCTATAATATACACAGGGACTGCTATTCCCTATAATATACACAGGGACTGCTATTCTCTATAATATTCACAGGGACTGCTATTCTCTATAATATACACAGGGACTGCTATTCTCTATAATATACACAGGGGCTGCTATTCTCTATAATATACACAGGGACTGCTATTCTCTATAATACACACAGGGACTGCTATTCTCTATAATATACACAGGGACTGCTATTCTCTATAATATACACAGGGACTGCTATTCTCTATAATATACACAGGGACTGCTATTCTCTATAATATACACAGGGGCTGCTATTCTCTATAATACACACAGGGGCTGCTATTCTCTATAATATACACAGTGACTGCTATTCTCTATAATATACACGGGGACTGCTATTCTCTATAATACACACAGGGACTGCTATTCTCTATAATACACACAGGGACTGCTATTCTCTATAATATACACAGGGGCTGCTATTCTCTATAATACACACAGGGACTGCTATTCTCTATAATATACACAGGGACTGCTATTCTCTATAATATACACAGGGGCTGCTGTTCTCTATAATATAGACAGTGACTGCTATTCTCTATAATACACACAGGGACTGCTATTCTCTATAATACACACAGGGACTGCTATTCTCTATAATATACACAGGGGCTGCTGTTCTCTATAATATAGACAGGGACTGCTATTCTCTATAATATACACAGGGACTGCTATTCTCTATAATATACACAGGGACTGCTATTCTCTATAATATACACAGGGACTGCTATTCTCTATAATATACACAGGGGCTGCTGTTCTCTATAATATAGACAGGGACTGCTATTCTCTATAATACACACAGGGACTGCTATTCTCTATAATACACACAGGGACTGCTATTCTCTATAATATACACAGGGACTGCTATTCTCTATAATATACACAGGGACTGCTATTCTCTATAATATACACAGGGACTGCTATTCTCTATAATATACACAGGGACTGCTATTCTCTATAATACACACAGGGACTGCTATTCTCTATAATATACACAGGGACTGCTATTCTCTATAATATACACAGGGACTGCTATTCTCTATAATATACACAGGGGCTGCTATTCTATATAATATACACAGGTACTGCTATTCTCTATAATATACACAGGGACTGCTATTCTATATAATATACACAGGGACTGATATTCTCTATAATATACACAGGGACTGTTATTCTCTATAATATACACAGGGACTGCTATTCTCTATAATATACACAGGGACTGCTATTCTATATAATATACACAGGGACTGCTATTCTATATAATATACACAGGGACTGCTATTCTCTATAATATACACAAGGACTGCTATTCTCTATAATATACACAGGGACTGCTATTCTCTATAATATACACAGGGACTGCTATTCTCTATAATATACACAGGGACTGTTATTCTCTATAATATACACAGGGACTGCTATTCTCTATAGTATACACAGGGACTGCTATTCTCTATAATACACACAGGGACTGCTATTCTCTATAATATACACAGGGACTGCTATTCTCTATAATATACACAGGGACTGCTATTCTCTATAATATACACAGGGTCTGCTATTCTCTATAATATACACAGGGACTGCTATTCTCTATAATACACACAGGGACTGCTATTCTCTGTAATATACACAGTGACTGCTATTCCCTATAATATACACAGGGACTGCTATTCTCTATAATATACACAGGGACTGCTATTCTCTATAATATACACAGGGACTGCTATTCTCTATAATATACACAGGGACTGCTATTGTCTATAATATACACAGGGACTGCTATTCTCTATAATATACACAGGGACTGCTATTCTCTATAATATACACAGGGACTGCTATTCTCTATAATATACACAGGGACTGCTATTCTCTATAATATACACAGGGACTGATATTCTCTATAATATACACAGGGACTGCTATTCTCTATAATATACACAGGGACTGCTATTCTCTATAATATACACAGGGACTGCTATTCTCTATAATATACACAGGGACTGCTATTCTCTATAATATACACAGGGACTGCTATTCTCTATAATACACACAGGGACTGCTATTCTCTATAATATACACAGGGACTGCTATTCCCTATAATATACACAGGGACTGCTATTCTCTATAATATTCACAGGGACTGCTATTCTCTATAATATACACAGGGACTGCTATTCTCTATAATATACACAGGGGCTGCTATTCTCTATAATATACACAGGGACTGCTATTCTCTATAATACACACAGGGACTGCTATTCTCTATAATATACACAGGGACTGCTATTCTCTATAATATACACAGGGACTGCTATTCTCTATAATATACACAGGGACTGCTATTCTCTATAATATACACAGGGGCTGCTATTCTCTATAATACACACAGGGGCTGCTATTCTCTATAATATACACAGTGACTGCTATTCTCTATAATATACACGGGGACTGCTATTCTCTATAATACACACAGGGACTGCTATTCTCTATAATATACACAGGGACTGCTATTCTCTATAATATACACAGGGACTGCTATTCTCTATAATATACACAGGGGCTGCTATTCTATATAATATACACAGGTACTGCTATTTTCTATAATATACACAGGGACTGCTATTCTATATAATATACACAGGGACTGATATTCTCTATAATATACACAGGGACTGTTATTCTCTATAATATACACAGGGACTGCTATTCTCTATAATATACACAGGGACTGCTATTCTATATAATATACACAGGGACTGCTATTCTATATAATATACACAGGGACTGCTATTCTCTATAATATACACAGGGACTGCTATTCTCTATAATATACACAGGGACTGCTATTCTCTATAATATACACAGGGACTGCTATTCTCTATAATATACACAGGGACTGCTATTCTATATAATATACACAGGGACTGCTATTCTCTATAATATACACAGGGACTGCTATTCTCTATAATATACACAGGGACTGCTATTCTCTATAATATACACAGGGGCTGCAATTCTCTATAATATACACAGGGACTGCTATTCTCTATAACATACACAGGGACTGCTATTATCTATAATATACACAGGGACTGCTATTCTCTATAATATACACAGGGACTGCTATTCTATATAACATACACTGGGACTGCTATTCTCTATAATATACACAGGGACTGCTATTCTCTATAATATACACAGGGACTGCTATTCTCTATAATATACACAGGGACTGCTATTCTCTATATTACACACAGGGGCTGCAATTCTCTATAATATACACAGGGACTGCTATTCTCTATAATATACACAGGGACTGCTATTCTCTATAATATACACAGGGACTGCTATTCTCTATAATACACACAGGGACTGCTATTCTCTATAATATACACAGGGACTGCTATTCTCTATAATATACACAGGGACTGCTATTCTCTATAATATACACAGGGACTGCTATTCTCTATAATACACACAGGGACTGCTATTCTCTATAATATACACAGGGACTGCTATTCTCTATAATATACACAGGGACTGCTATTCTCTATAATACACACAGGGACTGCTATTCTCTATAATATACACAGGGACTGCTATTCTCTATAACATACACAGGGACAGCTATTCTCTATAATATACACAGGGACTGTTATTCTCTATAATATACACAGGGACTGCTATTCTCTCTAATATACACAGGGACTGCTATTCTCTATAATATACACAGGGACTGCTATTCTCTATAATATACACAGGGACTGCTATTCTCTATAATATACACAAGGACTGCTGTTCTCTATAATATAGACAGGGACTGCTATTCTCTAAAATACACACAGGGACTGCTATTCTCTATAATACACACAGGGACTGCAATTCTCTATAATATACACAGGGACTGCTATTCTCTATAATATACACAGGGACAGCTATTCTCTATAATATACACAGGGACTGCTATTCTCTATAATATACACAGGGGCTGCTGTTCTCTATAATATAGACAGGGACTGCTATTCTCTATAATATACACAGGGACTGCTATTCTCTATAATATACACAGGGAAAGCTATTCTCTATAATATACACAGGGACTGCTATTCTCTATAATATACACAGGGGCTGCTGTTCTCTATAATATAGACAGGGACTGCTATTCTCTATAATACACACAGGGACTGCTATTCTCTATAATACACACAGGGACTGCTATTCTCTATAATATACACAGGGACTGCTATTCTCTATAATATACACAGGGACTGCTATTCTCTATAATATACACAGGGACTGCTATTCTCTATAATATACACAGGGACTGCTATTCTCTATAATACACACAGGGACTGCTATTCTCTATAATATACACAGGGACTGCTATTCTCTATAATATACACAGGGACTGCTATTCTCTATAATATACACAGGGGCTGCTATTCTATATAATATACACAGGTACTGCTATTCTCTATAATATACACAGGGACTGCTATTCTATATAATATACACAGGGACTGATATTCTCTATAATATACACAGGGACTGTTATTCTCTATAATATACACAGGGACTGCTATTCTCTATAATATACACAGGGACTGCTATTCTATATAATATACACAGGGACTGCTATTCTATATAATATACACAGGGACTGCTATTCTCTATAATATACACAGGGACTGCTATTCTCTATAATATACACAGGGACTGCTATTCTCTATAATATACACAGGGACTGCTATTCTCTATAATATACACAGGGACTGTTATTCTCTATAATATACACAGGGACTGCTATTCTCTATAGTATACACAGGGACTGCTATTCTCTATAATACACACAGGGACTGCTATTCTCTATAATATACACAGGGACTGCTATTCTCTATAATATACACAGGGACTGCTATTCTCTATAATATACACAGGGGCTGCTATTCTCTATAATATACACAGGGACTGCTATTCTCTATAATACACACAGGGACTGCTATTCTCTGTAATATACACAGTGACTGCTATTCTCTATAATATACACAGGGACTGCTATTCTCTATAATATACACAGGGACTGCTATTCTCTATAATATACACAGGGACTGCTATTCTCTATAATATACACAGGGACTGCTATTCTCTATAATATACACAGGGACTGCTATTCTCTATAATATACACAGGGACTGCTATTCTCTATAATATACACAGGGACTGCTATTCTCTATAATATACACAGGGACTGCTATTCTCTATAATATACACAGGGACTGCTATTCTCTATAATATACACAGGGACTGATATTCTCTATAATATACACAGGGACTGCTATTCTCTATAATATACACAGGGACTGCTATTCTCTATAATATACACAGGGACTGCTATTCTCTATAATATACACAGGGACTGCTATTCTCTATAATATACACAGGGACTGCTATTCTCTATAATACACACAGGGACTGCTATTCTCTATAATATACACAGGGACTGCTATTCCCTATAATATACACAGGGACTGCTATTCTCTATAATATTCACAGGGACTGCTATTCTCTATAATATACACAGGGACTGCTATTCTCTATAATATACACAGGGGCTGCTATTCTCTATAATATACACAGGGACTGCTATTCTCTATAATACACACAGGGACTGCTATTCTCTATAATACACACAGAGACTGATATTCTCTATAATATACACAGGGACTGCTATTCTCTATAATATACACAGGGACTGCTATTCTCTATAATATACACAGGGGCTGCTATTCTCTATAATACACACAGGGGCTGCTATTCTCTATAATATACACAGTGACTGCTATTCTCTATAATATACACGGGGACTGCTATTCTCTATAATATACACAGGGACTGCTATTCTCTATAATATACACAGGGACTGCTAATCTCTATAATATACACAGGGGCTGCTATTCTCTATAATACACACAGGGACTGCTATTCTCTATAATATACACAGGGACTGCTATTCTCTATAATATACACAGGGACTGCTATTCTCTATAATATATACAGGGACTGCTATTCTCTATAATATACACAGGGGCTGCTATTCTCTATAACATACACAGGGACTGCTATTCTCTATAATATACACAGGGACTGCTATTCTCTATAATACACACAGGGACTGCTATTCTCTATAACATACACAGGGACAGCTATTCTCTATAATATACACAGGGACTGCTATTCTCTATAATACACACAGGGACTGCTATTCTCTATAATATACACAGGGACGGCTATTCTCTATAATATACACAGTGACTGCTATTCTCTATAATAAACACAGGGACTTCTATACTCTATAATACACACAGGGACTGCTATTCTCTATAATATACACAGGGACTGCTATTCTCTATAATATACACAGGGGCTGCAATTCTCTATAATATACACAGGGACTGCTATTCTCTATAACATACACAGGGACTGCTATTCTCTATAATATACACAGGGACTGCTATTCTCTATAATATACACAGGGACTGCTATTCTCTATAATACACACAGGGACTGCTATTCTCTATAATATACACAGGGGCTGCAATTCTCTATAATATACACAGGGACTGCTATTCTCTATAACATACACTGGGACTGCTATTCTCTATAATATACACAGGGACTGCTATTCTCTATAATATACACAGGGACTGCTATTCTCTATAATATACACAGGGACTGCTATCCTCTATATTACACACAGGGGCTGCTATTCTCTATAATATACACAGGGACTGCTATTCTCTATAATATACACAGGGACTGCTATTCTCTATAATATACACAGGGACTGCTATTCTCTATAATACACACAGGGACTGCTATTCTCTATAATATACACAGGGACTGCTATTCTCTATAATATACACAGGGACTGCTATTCTCTATAATATACACAGGGACTGCTATTCTCTATAATACACACAGGGACTGCTATTCTCTATAATATACACAGGGACTGCTATTCTCTATAATATACACAGGGACTGCTATTCTCTATAATACACACAGGGACTGCTATTCTCTATAATATACACAGGGACTGCTATTCTCTATAACATACACAGGGACAGCTATTCTCTATAATATACACAGGGACTGTTATTCTCTATAATATACACAGGGACTGCTATTCTCTCTAATATACACAGGGACTGCTATTCTCTATAATATACACAGGGACTGCTATTCTCTATAATATACACAGGGACTGCTATTCTCTATAATATACACTGGGGCTGCTGTTCTCTATAATATAGACAGGGACTGCTATTCTCTATAATACACACAGGGACTGCTATTCTCTATAATACACACAGGGACTGCTATTCTCTATAATATACACAGGGACTGCTATTCTCTATAATATACACAGGGACTGCTATTCTCTATAATATACACAGGGACTGCTATTCTCTATAATATACACAGGGGCTGCTGTTCTCTATAATATAGACAGGGACTGCTATTCTCTATAATATACACAGGGACTGCTATTCTCTATAATATACACAGGGACTGCTATTCTCTATAATATACACAGGGACTGCTATTCTCCATAATATACACAGGGGCTGCTGTTCTCTATAATATAGACAGGGACTGCTATTCTCTATAATACACACAGGGACTGCTATTCTCTATAATACACACAGGGACTGCTATTCTCTATAATATACACAGGGACTGCTATTCTCTATAATATACACAGGGACTGCTATTCTCTATAATATACACAGGGACTGCTATTCTCTATAATATACACAGGGGCTGCTATTCTATATAATATACACAGGTACTGCTATTCTCTATAATATACACAGGGACTGCTATTCTATATAATATACACAGGGACTGATATTCTCTATAATATACACAGGGACTGTTATTCTCTATAATATACACAGGGACTGCTATTCTCTATAATATACACAGGGACTGCTATTCTATATAATATACACAGGGACTGCTATTCTATATGATATACACAGGGACTGCTATTCTCTATAATATACACAGGGACTGCTATTCTCTATAATATACACAGGGACTGCTATTCTCTATAATATACACAGGGACTGCTATTCTCTATAATATACACAGGGACTGCTATTCTCTATAATATACACAGGGACTGCTATTCTCTATAATACACACAGGGACTGCTATTCTCTATAATACACACAGGGACTGCTATTCTCTATAATATACACAGGGACTGCTATTCTCTATAATATACACAGGGACTGCTATTCTCTATAATATACTCAGGGGCTGCAATTCTCTATAATATACACAGGGACTGCTATTCTCTATAACATACACAGGGACTGCTATTCTCTATAATATACACAGGGACTGCTATTCTCTATAATATACACAGGGACTGCTATTCTCTATAATACACACAGGGACTGCTATTCTCTATAATATACACAGGGGCTGCAATTCTCTATAATATACACAGGGACTGCTATTCTCTATAACATACACTGGGACTGCTATTCTCTATAATATACACAGGGACTGCTATTCTCTATAATATACACAGGGACTGCTATTCTCTATAATATACACAGGGACTGCTATTCTCTATATTACACACAGGGGCTGCTATTCTCTATAATATACACAGGGACTGCTATTCTCTATAATATACACAGGGACTGCTATTCTCTATAATATACACAGGGACTGCTATTCTCTATAATACACACAGGGACTGCTATTCTCTATAATATACACAGGGACTGCTATTCTCTATAATATACACAGGGACTGCTATTCTCTATAATATACACAGGGACTGCTATTCTCTATAATACACACAGGGACTGCTATTCTCTATAATATACACAGGGACTGCTATTCTCTATAATATACACAGGGACTGCTATTCTCTATAATACACACAGGGACTGCTATTCTCTATAATATACACAGGGACTGCTATTCTCTATAACATACACAGGGACAGCTATTCTCTATAATATACACAGGGACTGTTATTCTCTATAATATACACAGGGACTGCTATTCTCTCTAATATACACAGGGACTGATATTCTCTATAATATACACAGGGACTGCTATTCTCTATAATATACACAGGGACTGCTATTCTCTATAATATACACAGGGGCTGCTGTTCTCTATAATATAGACAGGGACTGCTATTCTCTATAATACACACAGGGACTGCTATTCTCTATAATACACACAGGGACTGCTATTCTCTATAATATACACAGGGACTGCTATTCTCTATAATATACACAGGGACTGCTATTCTCTATAATATACACAGGGACTGCTATTCTCTATAATATACACAGGGGCTGCTGTTCTCTATAATATAGAGAGGGACTGCTATTCTCTATAATATACACAGGGACTGCTATTCTCTATAATATACACAGGTACTGCTATTTTCTATAATATACACAGGGACTGCTATTCTATATAATATACACAGGGGCTGCTGTTCTCTATAATATAGACAGGGACTGCTATTCTCTATAATACACACAGGGACTGCTATTCTCTATAATACACACAGGGACTGCTATTCTCTATAATATACACAGGGACTGCTATTCTCTATAATATACACAGGGACTGCTATTCTCTATAATATACACAGGGACTGCTATTCTCTATAATATACACAGGGACTGCTATTCTCTATAATACACACAGGGACTGCTATTCTCTATAATATACACAGGGACTGCTATTCTCTATAATATACACAGGGACTGCTATTCTCTATAATATACACAGGGGCTGCTATTCTATATAATATACACAGGTACTGCTATTTTCTATAATATACACAGGGACTGCTATTCTATATAATATACACAGGGACTGATATTCTCTATAATATACACAGGGACTGTTATTCTCTATAATATACACAGGGACTGCTATTCTCTATAATATACACAGGGACTGCTATTCTATATAATATACACAGGGACTGCTATTCTATATAATATACACAGGGACTGCTATTCTCTATAATATACACAGGGACTGCTATTCTCTATAATATACACAGGGACTGCTATTCTCTATAATATACACAGGGACTGCTATTCTCTATAATATACACAGGGACTGCTATTCTATATAATATACACAGGGACTGCTATTCTCTATAATATACACAGGGACTGCTATTCTCTATAATATACACAGGGACTGCTATTCTCTATAATATACACAGGGGCTGCAATTCTCTATAATATACACAGGGACTGCTATTCTCTATAACATACACAGGGACTGCTATTATCTATAATATACACAGGGACTGCTATTCTCTATAATATACACAGGGACTGCTATTCTATATAACATACACTGGGACTGCTATTCTCTATAATATACACAGGGACTGCTATTCTCTATAATATACACAGGGACTGCTATTCTCTATAATATACACAGGGACTGCTATTCTCTATATTACACACAGGGGCTGCAATTCTCTATAATATACACAGGGACTGCTATTCTCTATAATATACACAGGGACTGCTATTCTCTATAATATACACAGGGACTGCTATTCTCTATAATACACACAGGGACTGCTATTCTCTATAATATACACAGGGACTGCTATTCTCTATAATATACACAGGGACTGCTATTCTCTATAATATACACAGGGACTGCTATTCTCTATAATACACACAGGGACTGCTATTCTCTATAATATACACAGGGACTGCTATTCTCTATAATATACACAGGGACTGCTATTCTCTATAATACACACAGGGACTGCTATTCTCTATAATATACACAGGGACTGCTATTCTCTATAACATACACAGGGACAGCTATTCTCTATAATATACACAGGGACTGTTATTCTCTATAATATACACAGGGACTGCTATTCTCTCTAATATACACAGGGACTGCTATTCTCTATAATATACACAGGGACTGCTATTCTCTATAATATACACAGGGACTGCTATTCTCTATAATATACACAAGGACTGCTGTTCTCTATAATATAGACAGGGACTGCTATTCTCTAAAATACACACAGGGACTGCTATTCTCTATAATACACACAGGGACTGCAATTCTCTATAATATACACAGGGACTGCTATTCTCTATAATATACACAGGGACAGCTATTCTCTATAATATACACAGGGACTGCTATTCTCTATAATATACACAGGGGCTGCTGTTCTCTATAATATAGACAGGGACTGCTATTCTCTATAATATACACAGGGACTGCTATTCTCTATAATATACACAGGGAAAGCTATTCTCTATAATATACACAGGGACTGCTATTCTCTATAATATACACAGGGGCTGCTGTTCTCTATAATATAGACAGGGACTGCTATTCTCTATAATACACACAGGGACTGCTATTCTCTATAATACACACAGGGACTGCTATTCTCTATAATATACACAGGGACTGCTATTCTCTATAATATACACAGGGACTGCTATTCTCTATAATATACACAGGGACTGCTATTCTCTATAATATACACAGGGACTGCTATTCTCTATAATACACACAGGGACTGCTATTCTCTATAATATACACAGGGACTGCTATTCTCTATAATATACACAGGGACTGCTATTCTCTATAATATACACAGGGGCTGCTATTCTATATAATATACACAGGTACTGCTATTCTCTATAATATACACAGGGACTGCTATTCTATATAATATACACAGGGACTGATATTCTCTATAATATACACAGGGACTGTTATTCTCTATAATATACACAGGGACTGCTATTCTCTATAATATACACAGGGACTGCTATTCTATATAATATACACAGGGACTGCTATTCTATATAATATACACAGGGACTGCTATTCTCTATAATATACACAGGGACTGCTATTCTCTATAATATACACAGGGACTGCTATTCTCTATAATATACACAGGGACTGCTATTCTCTATAATATACACAGGGACTGTTATTCTCTATAATATACACAGGGACTGCTATTCTCTATAGTATACACAGGGACTGCTATTCTCTATAATACACACAGGGACTGCTATTCTCTATAATATACACAGGGACTGCTATTCTCTATAATATACACAGGGACTGCTATTCTCTATAATATACACAGGGGCTGCTATTCTCTATAATATACACAGGGACTGCTATTCTCTATAATACACACAGGGACTGCTATTCTCTGTAATATACACAGTGACTGCTATTCTCTATAATATACACAGGGACTGCTATTCTCTATAATATACACAGGGACTGCTATTCTCTATAATATACACAGGGACTGCTATTCTCTATAATATACACAGGGACTGCTATTCTCTATAATATACACAGGGACTGCTATTCTCTATAATATACACAGGGACTGCTATTCTCTATAATATACACAGGGACTGCTATTCTCTATAATATACACAGGGACTGCTATTCTCTATAATATACACAGGGACTGCTATTCTCTATAATATACACAGGGACTGATATTCTCTATAATATACACAGGGACTGCTATTCTCTATAATATACACAGGGACTGCTATTCTCTATAATATACACAGGGACTGCTATTCTCTATAATATACACAGGGACTGCTATTCTCTATAATATACACAGGGACTGCTATTCTCTATAATACACACAGGGACTGCTATTCTCTATAATATACACAGGGACTGCTATTCCCTATAATATACACAGGGACTGCTATTCTCTATAATATACACAGGGACTGCTATTCTCTATAATATACACAGGGACTGCTATTCTCTATAATATACACAGGGACTGCTATTCCCTATAATATACACAGGGACTGCTATTCTCTATAATATACACAGGGACTGCTATTCTTACACAGGACTGCTATTCTCTATAATATACACAGGGGCTGCTATTCTCTATAATATACACAGGGACTGCTATTCTCTATAATACACACAGGGACTGCTATTCTCTATAATACACACAGAGACTGATCTTAAGGACTATTCTCTATAATATACACAGGGACTGCTATTCTCTATAATATACACAGGGACTGCTATTCTCTATAATATACACAGGGACTGCTATTCTCTATAATACACACAGGGACTGCTATTCTCTATAATATACACAGGGACTGCTATTCTCTATAACATACACAGGGACAGCTATTCTCTATAATATACACAGGGACTGTTATTCTCTATAATATACACAGGGACTGCTATTCTCTCTAATATACACAGGGACTGATATTCTCTATAATATACACAGGGACTGCTATTCTCTATAATATACACAGGGACTGCTATTCTCTATAATATACACAGGGGCTGCTGTTCTCTATAATATAGACAGGGACTGCTATTCTCTATAATACACACAGGGACTGCTATTCTCTATAATACACACAGGGACTGCTATTCTCTATAATATACACAGGGACTGCTATTCTCTATAATATACACAGGGACTGCTATTCTCTATATATACACAGGGACTGCTATTCTCTATAATATACACAGGGGCTGCTGTTCTCTATAATATAGAGAGGGACTGCTATTCTCTATAATATACACAGGGACTGCTATTCTCTATAATATACACAGGTACTGCTATTTTCTATAA
This sequence comes from Isurus oxyrinchus, assembly GCA_026770705.1. Lineage (NCBI taxonomy): Eukaryota > Metazoa > Chordata > Chondrichthyes > Lamniformes > Lamnidae > Isurus > Isurus oxyrinchus. The sequence goes on from JANJGN010004862.1 coordinate 16,829, forward strand.
TATACACAGGGACTGCTATTCTATATAATATACACAGGGGCTGCTGTTCTCTATAATATAGACAGGGACTGCTATTCTCTATAATACACACAGGGACTGCTATTCTCTATAATACACACACAGGGACTGCTATTCTCTATAATATACACAGGGACTGCTATTCTCTATAATATACACAGGGACTGCTATTCTCTATAATATACACAGGGACTGCTATTCTCTATAATATACACAGGGACTGCTATTCTCTATAATACACACAGGGACTGCTATTCTCTATAATATACACAGGGACTGCTATTCTCTATAATATACACAGGGACTGCTATTCTCTATAATATACACAGGGGCTGCTATTCTATATAATATACACAGGTACTGCTATTTTCTATAATATACACAGGGACTGCTATTCTATATAATATACACAGGGACTGATATTCTCTATAATATACACAGGGACTGTTATTCTCTATAATATACACAGGGGACTGCTATTCTCTATAATATACACAGGGACTGCTATTCTATATAATATACACAGGGACTGCTATTCTATATAATATACACAGGGACTCGCTATTCTCTATAATATACACAGGGACTGCTATTCTCTATAATATACACAGGGACTGCTATTCTCTATAATATACACAGGGACTGCTATTCTCTATAATATACACAGGGACTGCTATTCTATATAATATACACAGGGACTGCTATTCTCTATAATATACACAGGGACTGCTATTCTCTATAATATACACAGGGACTGCTATTCTCTATAATATACACAGGGGCTGCAATTCTCTATAATATACACAGGACTGCTATTCTCTATAACATACACAGGGACTGCTATTATCTATAATATACACAGGGACTGCTATTCTCTATAATATACACAGGGACTGCTATTCTATATAACATACACTGGGACTGCTATTCTCTATAATATACACAGGGACTGCTATTCTCTATAATATACACAGGGACTGCTATTCTCTATAATATACACAGGGACTGCTATTCTCTATATTACACACAGGGGCTGCAATTCTCTATAATATACACAGGGACTGCTATTCTCTATAATATACACAGGGACTGCTATTCTCTATAATATACACAGGGACTGCTATTCTCTATAATACACACAGGACTGCTATTCTCTATAATATACACAGGGACTGCTATTCTCTATAATATACACAGGGACTGCTATTCTCTATAATATACACAGGGACTGCTATTCTCTATAATACACACAGGGACTGCTATTCTCTTAATATACACAGGGACTGCTATTCTCTATAATATACACAGGGACTGCTATTCTCTATAATACACACAGGGACTGCTATTCTCTATAATATACACAGGGACTGCTATTCTCTATAACATACACAGGGACAGCTATTCTCTATAATATACACAGGGACTGTTATTCTCTATAATATACACAGGGACTGCTATTCTCTCTAATATACACAGGGACTGCTATTCTCTATAATATACACAGGGACTGCTATTCTCTATAATATACACAGGGACTGCTATTCTCTATAATATACACAAGGACTGCTGTTCTCTATAATATAGACAGGGACTGCTATTCTCTAAAATACACACAGGGACTGCTATTCTCTATAATACACACAGGGACTGCAATTCTCTATAATATACACAGGGACTGCTATTCTCTATAATATACACAGGGACAGCTATTCTCTATAATATACACAGGGACTGCTATTCTCTATAATATACACAGGGGCTGCTGTTCTCTATAATATAGACAGGGACTGCTATTCTCTATAATATACACAGGGACTGCTATTCTCTATAATATACACAGGGAAAGCTATTCTCTATAATATACACAGGGACTGCTATTCTCTATAATATACACAGGGGCTGCTGTTCTCTATAATATAGACAGGGACTGCTATTCTCTATAATACACACAGGGGACTGCTATTCTCTATAATACACACAGGGACTGCTATTCTCTATAATATACACAGGGACTGCTATTCTCTATAATATACACAGGGACTGCTATTCTCTATAATATACACAGGGACTGCTATTCTCTATAATATACACAGGGACTGCTATTCTCTATAATACACACAGGGACTGCTATTCTCTATAATATACACAGGGACTGCTATTCTCTATAATATACACAGGGACTGCTATTCTCTATAATATACACAGGGGCTGCTATTCTATATAATATACACAGGTACTGCTATTCTCTATAATATACACAGGGACTGCTATTCTATATAATATACACAGGGACTGATATTCTCTATAATATACACAGGGACTGTTATTCTCTATAATATACACAGGGACTGCTATTCTCTATAATATACACAGGGACTGCTATTCTATATAATATACACAGGGACTGCTATTCTATATAATATACACAGGGACTGCTATTCTCTATAATATACACAGGGACTGCTATTCTCTATAATATACACAGGGACTGCTATTCTCTATAATATACACAGGGACTGCTATTCTCTATAATATACACAGGGACTGTTATTCTCTATAATATACACAGGGACTGCTATTCTCTATAGTATACACAGGACTGCTATTCTCTATAATACACACAGGGACTGCTATTCTCTATAATATACACAGGGACTGCTATTCTCTATAATATACACAGGGACTGCTATTCTCTATAATATACACAGGGGCTGCTATTCTCTATAATATACACAGGGACTGCTATTCTCTATAATACACACAGGGACTGCTATTCTCTGTAATATACACAGTGACTGCTATTCTCTATAATATACACAGGGACTGCTATTCTCTATAATATACACAGGGACTGCTATTCTCTATAATATACACAGGGACTGCTATTCTCTATAATATACACAGGGACTGCTATTCTCTATAATATACACAGGGACTGCTATTCTCTATAATAACACAGGGACTGCTATTCTCTATAATATACACAGGGACTGCTATTCTCTATAATATACACAGGGACTGCTATTCTCTATAATATACACAGGGACTGCTATTCTCTATAATATACACAGGGACTGATATTCTCTATAATATACACAGGGACTGCTATTCTCTATAATATACACAGGGACTGCTATTCTCTATAATATACACAGGGGCTGCTATTCTCTATAATATACACAGGGACTGCTATTCTCTATAATACACACAGGGACTGCTATTCTCTATAATACACACAGAGACTGATATTCTCTATAATATACACAGGGACTGCTATTCTCTATAATATACACAGGGACTGCTATTCTCTATAATATACACAGGGACTGCTATTCTCTATAATATACACAGGGACTGCTATTCTCTATAATACACACAGGGACTGCTATTCTCTATAATATACACAGGGACTGCTATTCTCTATAACATACACAGGGACAGCTATTCTCTATAATATACACAGGGACTGTTATTCTCTATAATATACACAGGGACTGCTATTCTCTCTAATATACACAGGGACTGATATTCTCTATAATATACACAGGGACTGCTATTCTCTATAATATACACAGGGACTGCTATTCTCTATAATATACACAGGGGCTGCTGTTCTCTATAATATAGACAGGGACTGCTATTCTCTATAATACACACAGGGACTGCTATTCTCTATAATACACACAGGGACTGCTATTCTCTATAATATACACAGGGACTGCTATTCTCTATAATATACACAGGGACTGCTATTCTCTATAATATACACAGGGACTGCTATTCTCTATAATATACACAGGGGCTGCTGTTCTCTATAATATTAGAGAGGGACTGCTATTCTCTATAATATACACAGGGACTGCTATTCTCTATAATATACACAGGTACTGCTATTTTCTATAATATACACAGGGACTGCTATTCTATATAATATACACAGGGGCTGCTGTTCTCTATAATATAGACAGGGACTGCTATTCTCTATAATACACACAGGGACTGCTATTCTCTATAATACACACAGGGACTGCTATTCTCTATAATATACACAGGGACTGCTATTCTCTATAATATACACAGGGACTGCTATTCTCTATAATATACACAGGACTGCTATTCTCTATAATATACACAGGGACTGCTATTCTCTATAATACACACAGGGACTGCTATTCTCTATAATATACACAGGGACTGCTATTCTCTATAATATACACAGGGACTGCTATTCTCTATAATATACACAGGGGCTGCTATTCTATTATAATATACACAGGTACTGCTATTTTCTATAATATACACAGGGACTGCTATTCTATATAATATACACAGGGACTGATATTCTCTATAATATACACAGGGACTGTTATTCTCTATAATATACACAGGGACTGCTATTCTCTATAATATACACAGGGACTGCTATTCTATATAATATACACAGGGACTGCTATTCTATATAATATACACAGGGACTGCTATTCTCTATAATATTACACAGGGACTGCTATTCTCTATAATATACACAGGGACTGCTATTCTCTATAATATACACAGGGACTGCTATTCTCTATAATATACACAGGGACTGCTATTCTATATAATATACACAGGGACTGCTATTCTCTATAATATACACAGGGACTGCTATTCTCTATAATATACACAGGGACTGCTATTCTCTATAATATACACAGGGCTGCAATTCTCTATAATATACACAGGGACTGCTATTCTCTATAACATACACAGGGACTGCTATTATCTATAATATACACAGGGACTGCTATTCTCTATAATATACACAGGGACTGCTATTCTATATAACATACACTGGGACTGCTATTCTCTATAATATACACAGGGACTGCTATTCTCTATAATATACACAGGGACTGCTATTCTCTATAATATACACAGGGACTGCTATTCTCTATATTACACACAGGGGCTGCAATTCTCTATAATATACACAGGGACTGCTATTCTCTATAATATACACAGGGACTGCTATTCTCTATAATATACACAGGGACTGCTATTCTCTATAATACACACAGGGACTGCTATTCTCTATAATATACACAGGGACTGCTATTCTCTATAATATACACAGGGACTGCTATTCTCTATAATAACACAGGGACTGCTATTCTCTATAATACACACAGGGACTGCTATTCTCTATAATATACACAGGGACTGCTATTCTCTATAATATACACAGGGACTGCTATTCTCTATAATACACACAGGGACTGCTATTCTCTATAATATACACAGGGACTGCTATTCTCTATAACATACACAGGGACAGCTATTCTCTATAATATACACAGGGACTGTTATTCTCTATAATATACACAGGGACTGCTATTCTCTCTAATATACACAGGGACTGCTATTCTCTATAATATACACAGGGACTGCTATTCTCTATAATATACACAGGGACTGCTATTCTCTATAATATACACAAGGACTGCTGTTCTCTATAATATAGACAGGGACTGCTATTCTCTAAAATACACACAGGGACTGCTATTCTCTATAATACACACAGGGACTGCAATTCTCTATAATATACACAGGGACTGCTATTCTCTATAATATACACAGGGACAGCTATTCTCTATAATATACACAGGGACTGCTATTCTCTATAATATACACAGGGGCTGCTGTTCTCTATAATATAGACAGGGACTGCTATTCTCTATAATATACACAGGGACTGCTATTCTCTATAATATACACAGGGAAAGCTATTCTCTATAATATACACAGGGACTGCTATTCTCTATAATATACACAGGGGCTGCTGTTCTCTATAATATAGACAGGGACTGCTATTCTCTATATACACACAGGGACTGCTATTCTCTATAATACACACAGGGACTGCTATTCTCTATAATATACACAGGGACTGCTATTCTCTATAATATACACAGGGACTGCTATTCTCTATAATATACACAGGGACTGCTATTCTCTATAATATACACAGGGACTGCTATTCTCTATAATACACACAGGGACTGCTATTCTCTATAATATACACAGGGACTGCTATTCTCTATAATATACACAGGGACTGCTATTCTCTATAATATACACAGGGGCTGCTATTCTATATAATATACACAGGTACTGCTATTCTCTATAATATACACAGGGACTGCTATTCTATATAATATACACAGGGACTGATATTCTCTATAATATACACAGGGACTGTTATTCTCTATAATATACACAGGGACTGCTATTCTCTATAATATACACAGGGACTGCTATTCTATATAATATACACAGGGACTGCTATTCTATATAATATACACAGGGACTGCTATTCTCTATAATATACACAGGGACTGCTATTCTCTATAATATACACAGGGACTGCTATTCTCTATAATATACACAGGGACTGCTATTCTCTATAATATACACAGGGACTGTTATTCTCTATAATATACACAGGGACTGCTATTCTCTATAGTATACACAGGGACTGCTATTCTCTATAATACACACAGGGACTGCTATTCTCTATAATATACACAGGGACTGCTATTCTCTATAATATACACAGGGACTGCTATTCTCTATAATATACACAGGGCTGCTATTCTCTATAATATACACAGGGACTGCTATTCTCTATAATACACACAGGGACTGCTATTCTCTGTAATATACACAGTGACTGCTATTCTCTATAATATACACAGGGACTGCTATTCTCTATAATATACACAGGGACTGCTATTCTCTATAATATACACAGGGACTGCTATTCTCTATAATATACACAGGGACTGCTATTCTCTATAATATACACAGGGACTGCTATTCTCTATAATATACACAGGGACTGCTATTCTCTATAATATACACAGGGACTGCTATTCTCTATAATATACACAGGGACTGCTATTCTCTATAATATACACAGGGACTGCTATTCTCTATAATATACACAGGGACTGATATTCTCTATAATATACACAGGGACTGCTATTCTCTATAATATACACAGGGACTGCTATTCTCTATAATATACACAGGGACTGCTATTCTCTATAATATACACAGGGACTGCTATTCTCTATAATATACACAGGGACTGCTATTCTCTATAATACACACAGGGACTGCTATTCTCTATAATATACACAGGGACTGCTATTCCCTATAATATACACAGGGACTGCTATTCTCTATAATATTCACAGGGACTGCTATTCTCTATAATATACACAGGGACTGCTATTCTCTATAATATACACAGGGGCTGCTATTCTCTATAATATACACAGGGACTGCTATTCTCTATAATACACACAGGGACTGCTATTCTCTATAATACACACAGAGACTGATATTCTCTATAATATACACAGGGACTGCTATTCTCTATAATATACACAGGGACTGCTATTCTCTATAATATACACAGGGGCTGCTATTCTCTATAATACACACAGGGCTGCTATTCTCTATAATATACACAGTGACTGCTATTCTCTATAATATACACGGGGAACCTGCTATTCTCTATAATATACACAGGGACTGCTATTCTCTATAATATACACAGGGACTGCTAATCTCTATAATATACACAGGGGCTGCTATTCTCTATAATACACACAGGGACTGCTATTCTCTATAATATACACAGGGACTGCTATTCTCTATAATATACACAGGGACTGCTATTCTCTATAATATATACAGGGACTGCTATTCTCTATAATATACACAGGGGCTGCTATTCTCTATAACATACACAGGGACTGCTATTCTCTATAATATACACAGGGACTGCTATTCTCTATAATACACACAGGGACTGCTATTCTCTATAACATACACAGGGACAGCTATTCTCTATAATATACACAGGGACTGCTATTCTCTATAATACACACAGGGACTGCTATTCTCTATAATATACACAGGGACGGCTATTCTCTATAATATACACAGTGACTGCTATTCTCTATAATAAACACAGGGACTTCTATACTCTATAATACACACAGGACTGCTATTCTCTATAATATACACAGGGACTGCTATTCTCTATAATATACACAGGGGCTGCAATTCTCTATAATATACACAGGGACTGCTAATTCTCTATAATATACACAGGGACTGCTATTCTCTATAATACACACAGGGACTGCTATTCTCTATAATATACACAGGGGCTGCAATTCTCTATAATATACACAGGGACTGCTATTCTCTATAACATACACTGGGACTCGCTATTCTCTATAATATACACAGGGACTGCTATTCTCTATAATATACACAGGGACTGCTATTCTCTATAATATACACAGGGACTGCTATCCTCTATATTACACACAGGGGCTGCTATTCTCTATAATATACACAGGGACTGCTATTCTCTATAATATACACAGGGACTGCTATTCTCTATAATATACACAGGGACTGCTATTCTCTATAATACACACAGGGACTGCTATTCTCTATAATATACACAGGGACTGCTATTCTCTATAATATACACAGGGACTGCTATTCTCTATAATATACACAGGGACTGCTATTCTCTATAATACACACAGGGACTGCTATTCTCTATAATATACACAGGGACTGCTATTCTCTATAATATACACAGGGACTGCTATTCTCTATAATACACACAGGGACTGCTATTCTCTATAATATACACAGGGACTGCTATTCTCTATAACATACACAGGGACAGCTATTCTCTATAATATACACAGGGACTGTTATTCTCTATAATATACACAGGGACTGCTATTCTCTCTAATATACACAGGGACTGCTATTCTCTATAATATACACAGGGACTGCTATTCTCTATAATATACACAGGGACTGCTATTCTCTATAATATACACTGGGGCTGCTGTTCTCTATAATATAGACAGGGACTGCTATTCTCTATAATACACACAGGACTGCTATTCTCTATAATACACACAGGGACTGCTATTCTCTATAATATACACAGGGGACTGCTATTCTCTATAATATACACAGGGACTGCTATTCTCTATAATATACACAGGGACTGCTATTCTCTATAATATACACAGGGGCTGCTGTTCTCTATAATATAGACAGGGACTGCTATTCTCTATAATATACACAGGGACTGCTATTCTCTATAATATACACAGGGACTGCTATTCTCTATAATATACACAGGGACTGCTATTCTCCATAATATACACAGGGGCTGCTGTTCTCTATAATATAGACAGGGACTGCTATTCTCTATAATACACACAGGGACTGCTATTCTCTATAATACACACAGGGACTGCTATTCTCTATAATATACACAGGGACTGCTATTCTCTATAATATACACAGGGACTGCTATTCTCTATAATATACACAGGGACTGCTATTCTCTATAATATACACAGGGGGCTGCTATTCTATATAATATACACAGGTACTGCTATTCTCTATAATATACACAGGGACTGCTATTCTATATAATATACACAGGGACTGATATTCTCTATAATATACACAGGGACTGTTATTCTCTATAATATACACAGGGACTGCTATTCTCTATAATATACACAGGGACTGCTATTCTATATAATATACACAGGGACTGCTATTCTATATGATATACACAGGGACTGCTATTCTCTATAATATACACAGGGACTGCTATTCTCTATAATATACACAGGGACTGCTATTCTCTATAATATACACAGGGACTGCTATTCTCTATAATATACACAGGGGCTGCTATTCTCTATAATACACACAGGGACTGCTATTCTCTATAATATACACAGGGACTGCTATTCTCTATAATATACACAGGGACTTGCTATTCTCTATAATATACACAGGGACTGCTATTCTCTATAATATACACAGGGGCTGCTATTCTCTATAACATACACAGGGACTGCTATTCTCTATAAAATACACAGGGACTGCTATTCTCTATAATACACACAGGGACTGCTATTCTCTATAACATACACAGGGACAGCTATTCTCTATAATATACACAGGGACTGCTATTCTCTATAATACACACAGGGACTGCTATTCTCTATAATATACACAGGGACGTCTATTTCTCTATAATATACACAGTGACTGCTATTCTCTATAATAAACACAGGGACTGCTATACTCTATAATACACACAGGGACTGCTATTCTCTATAATATACACAGGGACTGCTATTCTCTATAATACACACAGGGACTGCTATTCTCTATAATATACACAGGGACGGCTATTCTCTATAATATACACAGGGACTGCTATTCTCTATAATATACACAAGGACTGCTATTCTCTATAATATACACAGGGACTGCTATTCTCTATAATACACACAGGGACTGCTATTCTCTATAATATACACAGGGACTGCTATTCTCTATAATATACACAGGGACTGCTATTCTCTATAATATACACAGGGACTGCTATTCTCTATAATATACACAGGGACTGCTATTCTCTATAATACACACAGGGACTGCTATTCTCTATAATACACACAGGGACTGCTATTCTCTATAATATACACAGGGACTGCTATTCTCTATAATATACACAGGGACTGCTATTCTCTATAATATACACAGGGGCTGCAATTCTCTATAATATACACAGGGACTGCTATTCTCTATAACATACACAGGGACTGCTATTCTCTATAATATACACAGGGACTGCTATTCTCTATAATATACACAGGGACTGCTATTCTCTATAATACACACAGGGACTGCTATTCTCTATAATATACACAGGGGCTGCAATTCTCTATAATATACACAGGGACTGCTATTCTCTATAACATACACTGGGACTGCTATTCTCTATAATATACACAGGGACTGCTATTCTCTATAATTTCCACAGGGACTGCTATTCTCTATAATATACACAGGGACTGCTATTCTCTATATTACACACAGGGGCTGCTATTCTCTATAATATACACAGGGACTGCTATTCTCTATAATATACACAGGGACTGCTATTCTCTATAATATACACAGGGACTGCTATTCTCTATAATACACACAGGGACTGCTATTCTCTATAATATACACAGGGACTGCTATTCTCTATAATATACACAGGGACTGCTATTCTCTATAATATACACAGGGACTGCTATTCTCTATAATACACACAGGGACTGCTATTCTCTATAATATACACAGGGACTGCTATTCTCTATAATATACACAGGGACTGCTATTCTCTATAATACACACAGGGACTGCTATTCTCTATAATATACACAGGGACTGCTATTCTCTATAACATACACAGGGACAGCTATTCTCTATAATATACACAGGGACTGTTATTCTCTATAATATACACAGGGACTGCTATTCTCTCTAATATACACAGGACTGCTATTCTCTATAATATACACAGGGACTGCTATTCTCTATAATATACACAGGTACTGCTATTCTCTATAATATACACAGGGGCTGCTGTTCTCTATAATATAGACAGGGACTGCTATTCTCTATAATACACACAGGGACTGCTATTCTCTATAATACACACAGGGACTGCTATTCTCTATAATATACACAGGGACTGCTATTCTCTATAATATACACAGGGACTGCTATTCTCTATAATAAACACAGGGACTGCTATTCTATATAATATACACAGGACTGATATTCTCTATAATATACACACGAACTGTTATTCTCTATAATATACACAGGGACTGCTATTCTCTATAATATACACAGGGACTGCTATTCTATATAATATACACAGGGACTGCTATTCTCTATAATATACACAGGGACTGCTATTCTCTATAATATACACAGGGACTGCTATTCTCTATAATATACACAGGGACTGCTATTCTCTATAATATACACATGGACTGCTATTCTCTATAATATACACAGGGACTGTTATTCTCTATAATATACACAGGGACTGCTATTCTCTATAGTATACACAGGGACTGCTATTCTCTATAATACACACAGGGACTGCTATTCTCTATAATATACACAGGGACTGCTATTCTCTATAATATACACAGGGACTGCTATTCTCTATAATATACACAGGGGCTGCTATTCTCTATAATATACACAGGGACTGCTATTCTCAATAATACACACAGGGACTGCTATTCTCTGTAATATACACAGTGACTGCTATTCTCTATAATATACACAGGGACTGCTATTCTCTATAATATACACAGGGACTGCTATTCTCTATAATATACACAGGGACTGCTATTCTCTATAATATACACAGGGACTGCTATTGTCTATAATATACACAGGGACTGCTATTCTCTATAATATACACAGGGACTGCTATTCTCTATAATATACACAGGACTGCTATTCTCTATAATATACACA